>PVKA01013165.1:0-50049 GCA_004027165.1 Ctenomys sociabilis
GGTAGGATCAATGGAAAGAGACTCAAAGAATAATAAAAAGTGAGCTGTGTGAGGGAAGTCACCACGTTAATTGGGCAGGGGGCCAACTGCCTTCCTTCATGTAGTCCTTGCAGTCAGATGTAGCTGCAGGAAAGATGTGGAGGTAACAAAGGGGAAAGCCACCCCAGGCCCCAAGCAGGAGCCCTGTGGAGCATGGGAGCTGCCCTGTCCCGGGCTCTAATCCGGGAGTCTCAATCTCTGAGCCTCAGATATGCTGTAGTCCCTATTGACCCCTCCTTCTCTGGGTAGCAGTCAGCTCCTGAGGTCAGTGTGGCAGCCCTCAGACAACAGTGCTGGCGCAGGTCCACCCGCATGGTGGGCTCTTATTCTAACTGAACTCCAGCTTGTGGTATCAGGTGTTTGCTGTCAGCTCCCTGTGCCGTGTTGCCTTACACTGTGTACACATGGCCAGGCAAGATTTTTATCTTGTTTTTTGTTGTTTTACTTTTTTGAGAGAGGATCTGAGTATATAGTAGACACTATCCTTGAACTCACTGTGTAGCCCGGCTGGCCTCAGACTCACAGTGATCCTCCTACCTCAGCCTCATGTCCTGTGCTCTGGGGTCACTGGACTGTGCCAGCACACCAGGCAGGGCTTTTATCTCTGAGCACCTTGGTCCTCACAGGAATCCCAGATTGCAGAAACCATCAGCTCTCACCCAGCAACAAGCCTGGGGCTGTTCCAAGAGTTGGGAGATGAAATCAACAGAGGGCTCCCTCTGAGATCGTGTTACTCTAGCAAAAGACCTGCGAGCCTCTCCTAGTGTTTGGACCTCCCCCCATGTTCTAAGACAATAACATTTGGGCAGTGGCCTTGTCATCATATCACAGTTGGGCTGGGCTGCCAAGCCAGGCTCCTGACCCCACGTGTTGATCTGCTCTAACATTACCAGGGGATTCTGTCCCCTGTTCACCCTCTCTTGAGTATCGCTTTATCTTTCCACCAAGTCCTAAACTGCAAATATTGGCATGGCTCCAAAGCTGTACGGCACAAAACTTCCCAATCCTAAGGAGGAATTAATCTATGTTCATTTTCTAGTCAGAACATTAATCCCAGTATGTAGGCTGATTGCTCACCACAGGCCATGACAACCTGTTTCAAATCTCCATCACCACAAAGCCAACGGGTGGCAGCCCCACTGAACACAGCCCTGGGGTATTGCTCATTAGTGGGTGCTGCTGAGCGGCAACAGCGAAACTCCCAATGGTGTTCCATGAGCCTCTGGGTCTCCTTGTTCCTTGCTTGCAGTAAAACCTTGAGTCCCTCATTTCCTGCAGGCAACAGTCGAGACAGGCGGCCTATCCTCACAAGAAGGAGCAGAGGGATTGGGGGGGGGGCACGGCAGAGGCTGCATTCGAGCAAACCCTGAAGGCAGAGTTGAAACATCCACTCGCTCCCCCAGTTTGGGTATTGGTTATGTCAAGTGTTCCATGTGGTGGGATAGCTCCCGAGCATCCTCCACTTCTTCCCCAACCCATCCTCTTGGACAGCCGAAAAGTCCTCGGAATCAGAGGAAATAGGCTGACGAGCTGGAAATGGTCGCTTTATTTTTGGACTTTCTGATTTAGATTCTGTGCAAAAGAGACAAATTAAGAGCTGCTGTGCTGGCAGTGTTACTATCAGCTGGAGCCTTTGCAGGACTAGCCTCCTGGGTCTGAGAAATGGGAGAAGCTTGAGGAAAGTGAGTTTGGGATACTGAAGCCTCTTCATCAGAGCTGACTGCTCTCTGCTGGGGATGTGATTCCTCAGAGTCAGATTCAAGGGTTCCAAAGCCAGGACCCCATCTGGGCATGGAGCAGGGCCTAAAGGTTCAGGCTGCCCTGAACCACACAGGGAGCTCTCCCTCATCACTGCCCTGGAGGACTTGGTCTCTGAGCAATCCACACACCATATAGAGTCCCAGGCCCAACTCTCACTCATGTAATAGCAAGGTGCCTGCCTGCAGTGGGTGTGTATAGGTGGAGCATGAGTCACCATTCTGGAAGTGTCAAGCCAGTGGGCAGCCTGAAGCCTTAGAGGCCTATGGCCTGTCCTGTGCCTACCAAGGGTTCCCAGGTCCTACCTGCAGATGTCCACTTTCCCAGGTAGGGCCTGTAGTGAGCACAGAGCTAGTCCCTATCTCTTCAGTGTCTAGCACAGCTGTCCCTCCTTGGCTTCATCTTCCAAGGTGGTGTGAGCCTGGTGCTGTCCTTGCTTTTTATCCTGGGGCATCTCCTAGCCCTGCAGCCCAGGCACCTCGTGCCATGACTTATGTGTCCCCAAGGGCAGATGGGGACACCCGTGGCCTTTTCTCAGTGGGGCTGAGAAGTGCTGAGTCAGGAGCTTGGAGGGGGTTAGATGTAGAGGAAGGGAATGGCCACTGCTGGAAACCCTAACCCTAGGAGCAGAGGAGCTTTGGGCGGGAACTGGGCACTGGAGGAACACCCTGCTTAATGCTCCACTAAGGCAATCTCCTCCTCCCCCTCCTTTTCCCTCCCAGAAGCAGCTCCAAGCTGTACGGGAACCCACCACAGGCACCTTTAAGCAGTCTGGGTCTCAGCCCAGGGTTGAGGGGGCAGCCCCTTGAAGGGACTTTGGGCGCTGAGCAAAGAGGACCCATGTTCTGTGCTGCCGGGTTGACTAGGCAAGGTTCTGCATGAGGAGCCACAACTGTGCAGCCCAGGAAGGGGTAGAAAGGTGGCAGCAGTTATGAGACAGCACTTTATGTCCCCACCCTTGGTGACTTCCAGCCATTGGACATAGACTGGGCTGTGTGCTGTGTCCCCTGCCCCACTCCTGCAGCTCTGAAGAAGCCACAGGGCACAGGGGAGAGGCCGGGTCCCCACTGAAGTCCTGACCTCCTGAGCCTGGTAAGTGCAGCAAAAGGCCAGTCCTGTGAACTTGTCCTGCTTCTACCCAGAAACCACAGCTGTCCATGAAGGCAGCCCTGACAGCTGAGGTGTCCCCTAACCCCACCCCTACCTGGAGGAAGTCTGTCTTTACCACAGTGGGCTTTAACTCGAACCCCTGGGGAAACTGAACTTCAACCAATCAGTAGGTATGATTCAGAAGCTATGCATCTTCTAGACCAATTAGGCCTGCTGTACTGGCTGGCTTGTGTTTGGACCAATCAGTACTGAAGCACTGTCAATGAAGTATGAACAATCACACCTGCAGCTGCTGTATAAAATGGAAGCACACAGCACAGCCTGTGGGAATGGAGCTGCTGTCCTCAGAGCAGCTGCCAGGGCTCTGGTCACCCCAGCTTCCCAGCGCAGGAGCAGATGGAAGCAGGGGAGGGAGAAGCCTCTGGCAGCACTGCCACACAGCTGCACAGTGTGCACTGCAGTCTGTGTTGTGTGTGCATCCTGGGCTGACAGATTAAACAGGGCACTTGAGCAGGTTGAGAATTTCAGGTGTGACTAAGCTGAGGTCCTTGTTTTGGGAAGTGATCCTGACTGTCACACAGTGTCATAAGAGGGGCTGGAGGTCGAGAGGAGAAAAATTACTATGCTGAGAGAGAGAGAGAGAGAGAGAGAGAGAGAGAGAGAGAGAGAGAGAGAGAGAGAGGGAGATTGTGGTTTGTTTTTCAGGTCTGGGTATCAAATGCAGGCCATTTACACTGATCTATATCCCTAGCCTTTTTTTTTTTTTTTTTTAAATATCCCTAGCCTTTTAAAATAATTTTTTAAAATTTTCAGACAGGGTCTTGCTAAGTCTCAAGTTGTCCACTGGTTGAGCTTGCCATCCTCTTGCCTCAGCCTCCCAGAGTGCTGGGGTGACAGCTGTGGTCAGCTTTCTCATAGCTTTTCAGTGAAACCTTCCAGTTGGAAGTAGCCTGGAAGTGCATTGGCACCAGACGTGGTAACACACACTGCACACCATAGAGAACACTTGTCCACAATGGGGGGTGAACTCCTGATATAGCTGCAGCCCTGCTGGGTGAATTTTCTATTCTTTTTTTTTTTTTTTTTTTGTGGGACCAGGGATTGAACAACTTTTTTTTTTTTTTTTTTTTTTTTGAATTTTCAAAGACTATCACCAGCACCTCGGCTAGACCAATATGCATTGCTTAAGGCCCACTGAAAGGATAAAGAGAAATCCTAGCCAGCTCAGTACATATCAATGCAAGGAAATAGGGTCAGGCTCAGCCAAAATGGAAACCGCTCTTCTTTCAAGGAGAGCTGCTCAGGTGGTCCTCCACAGCTCTACAAGGGAGACCCCAATCAGCTCTCTAGGTGTCACTAAACCTGCCCCTCAAACTCCACCCCTATGAAAAGTTCATGAAAGCCTCAGCTTTCTGCCAGAGGACCCCCCCATCTCCCTCGGATTCTCTCCGTTTTCAGAGTCAATAAAGGCCTCTTTTATCTTTCCTGTCTCTTTATTGTGCTGCCCCAAAACCCTAACACAAGTGACAAAGAGGCAGGATTCCAGGACTTGGTAGGCTGAGGCAGGGGATCACTCAATTGGAGGCCAGCCTGGGCTACAAAGTGAGTTCAGTGCCAGCCTGCACTGCACAGTGAAACCCTGTCTCAGATAAGTGACAAAAAGATTATCAAATATTCAAAAACTTATACCCGAAAGAGGACAGAATTCTGTTTTCAGCTGCCATGGAGCAATGACCCAGGATTTATTTAATTTTATTTATTTTTATTTTTATTTTTTTGTCTTTTTGAGACAGGGTCTCACTGTGCAGTTCAGGCTGGCCTTAAGCTCACTTTGTAGCTCAGGCTGGTCTTGAACTCACAACAATCCTCCTGCCTCAGCCTCCCAAGTGCTGGGATTACAGGTGTGCGCCACCACGCCCGGCTCCTGGATTTATTTTTTCCATTAATCACCGAGAAGATTGAGTGAAATATATGACATGATGGTTGTGATTTTATATTTCTCCTTCCCTTGCCTTCCTAGCCCTTCCCTTGCCTTGCACCCTCTTTCTTCTCTCCATTCTTTCTTGTATAGGTTACTCAATTCCAGGAGGTACTCAAGGCTGTCTTCATATTGTGTGGCTGAGTCCAATGTCACAAACTTTGTAGCCTTTGATTCATGTGGTTCACAAGACAGCACAGTCTCTAAAATTTTGCCTTTTACATTTCTAAGCCTTATTATTATTTCACTTGATTCTCCCAAGAATTCTGTGCCTTATTGTTCTGTGTAGATGAAAATTATTTTCATCTCCAGCGCAACTGGTAACTCTTCCAACGCATTAATTGCAGTGAAAGCAGTGAGCCACTTCCGAACTCCACAGCCTGTGAGTAGGTGCCTCTCGGAACGCCACTAGAGGGCAGCAGAGGGCGCCTGACCACAGAGCAGATGGTATAAAAGTGACATCACATTTAAATTAACCCATTAAATTTTCACTAAAATAGGACCCTGGACTTAATCTTTTTGCTATTTTAGGTTGCTGATCGCACTTTGAATGTTCTTTTCCATGCCTTTTTCAGTAATTAGAATTTCAACCTCACGTATATCACCATGACATGTCATCTTAGAGCCTGCCAATTTGGCTTTAAGATTCTTCCACATAATAGAAGCATTAAACATGTCTCTTCCAGAGCCTTCTAAATCTTCAACAGATTCTTCTACTCTGTGCTTTGCACAGGCCTTACCTCCTGTAATCAGACTGCTGTGACCCATGGGCTGTTTTGCTTCAAGTGCACTGCCCTAGGTTACCCAGCATTCTCAGAAAAGTGTGAAAAGATTAGGCATGTTGTTAATCTCACAGGGATATTTTTTATTATTTATTTATTTATTTTATTTTTATTTGGTGGAACTGGGGATTGAACTCAGGTCCTTGTGCTTGCCAGGGAAGCACTTACTCTACTAAGCCATCTCCCTGGCCCCTAACAGGGATATTTTTTAGTACAGGGTCTTTAGGGTCTCACTACACAGTTAGGACTTGCAGTGATTTTCCTGTTTTCAGCCTCCCATACACTGGGATTACAGGCGCATGGTACCATATCTAGTCTCAGTTGCCATCTCAGTGAGTCCTTAGGATGGGGCTGGCACGGCATGCTAGGGATTGAACCCCTGTTGCTTCACCTGCCTAAGCAGGTACTTTAGTCCGCTGAGCTATCTGGCCAGTCTTCTCACAGGGATATAAAAGAAATAAACTCCCAACCTTTAAATGTCAAATGTGCCAGGTTCCTGGTCTCTCAACACTGAGGAATGAAATTACAAACCAAAGGAAGAATAGTACCTGCATCCAGGAGGGGTCCCCTGAGGACCACCAGATAAGGGCTCTTTGTCAGGAATAATTTACACAGCAAAGTCATAGTGTGGGTACAACACAGGTCCAGCTACGGTCAATCTACAGGATTACAAGTATAGCTGCTTAGCTTTTTTTTTTTTTTTTTTTTTTTTTTTTTTTTTTTTTTTTGTCTTTTTGAGACAGGGTCTCACTATGCAGTTCAGGCTGGCCTTAAGCTCACTTTGTAGCTCAGGCTGGTCTCGAACTCACAACAATCCTCCTGCCTCAGCCTCCTGAGTGCTGGGATTACAGGCCTGCACCACCACGCCCGGCTGCTTAGCTAATATTGATCTAATAGAGAAACAAGGCATGTAGCAAGGGTACATGCAGTGAACAAAGGCATTTCAGGGAAGGGTTGGGTCCAGATGCTCTGGCCACCCACTTAGGTAAATGATTCCTATCTGGACTTACTGCACCATGTGGTACTAATTATAATATGACCTCACGTTACTGTTTATCCCTTAGGGTTAGGCCTGGAACGCAGGCCTGGGCATTACATCTTTATCTTGAGCCCTGCCTTCTTCAGAGCCCCCTTTCCCCACCCATCACAATTACAATGTCTTTATTTTTGTGCTGGCTTTCATGAGAGCCCAGTCCCTCTCTGACTACTAATTTTTACCTTACTCAGCTGCCTATGATAACAGCGTGCACAATGGATGTAACTATTCCCCCTGGGCAGTGGTGAAGGTTTACATTTTGTGGCTCACCATAGGTGACTGCATCTGTGGCCTCAGATCACATTTCCATGAAGTTCTCCAGTGAATCCATTCTGATCAGATTTGAACTTTTTGCTACCATCCTATGTCTTCTACAGTTTTAGAAATCATGGCAACCTTGATCCAGTTCTACCTTTCTTCCTAATTTCCCCCCCCCCAATTTCATATGCTTAAGGAACAATGTTTATGGATAGACTTGGAATTGGTTGGAAAATCCCCTTCTCCTTGGCTTTTCTGTGATTAGAAACCAACTGGATCCATAGCTTGCTCTTTGTTACTCTCTCCTTGAAGCAGTTTCTTAAAATTTGGTCCAAAAACCCCATTTAGTACTTTTCTACTGTAAATTTGCACCTTAGCATGATAGTAGCCAGCTGTGCATCTCAGAGCTTGCCTGGTGGATACAGGAAGCAGTCTTTGTGTCTGCCCACTTGGTATGATGAGCAGCACGGTGTGTGCATGTGTACAACAGGTCTAACTGGGATTTTTACCAACATTTATGCTCCATCTAACAGGTTTTGCTTGGGAGATGGCTCAGTGGAATAAGCGCTTCCTTGGCAAGTGTAAAGCCTGAGTTCCATCCCTGGTTCCACAAAAAAAAAAAAAAAAAAAAAAAAAAAAAAAAAAAAAAAAAAAAAAAAAAAAAAAAAAAAAAAAAAAAAAAAAAAAAAAAAAAAAAAAAAAAAAAAAAAAAAAAAAAAAAAAAGATAAACTAACAGGTTTTGCTTATGTTTATTTGAGCATTATAGAGGGTAAAATACACCCACATCATTCCTCTGCAGTGTAAACATAGACTTCACCATAATGAAATAGGGGTTTATTTTGATTTTTGTTTTGGTGCTGGTAGTCCAATTCAGTACAATGGCAAGTGAAAAGCAAGATTTCAGAGTTTCAGAGGAGGTAAAAAGTGAATCATCAGACTAGTCATGCATGGAATACAAAGTTGATAAACACTTTGGTGCTACTCATGTGAACCAAAAGTTTCTGTAACAGTGTAATGGAGCAAAAATTGGCTGCTACAGACACAGGGAACACGAGCCTCTTGATTTAGGTGATGAAGAAAGCAGCAATGTGGGCATGTATTTGGCTTGTCAAAATGGTACAAAAGGGCCACATAACAAAGTGTAATGATTTATTGTTAGAACTCGATCAAAAAATATAGTAAGAATATTGGCAAGGGGAAAGCTTGCTGGATGGAATGCCAGCATTGCTGTTCAGGGTTGGACCTTGTAGCAGGTAAACTTCTATAAGACGTGAAATACACAAATGCGAAAATGCAGGTAAAACTTTTTATGCACCAAAATATATACTCAAAAATATATTTATTGGACTGTAGACTGGTACAACCACTGTGAAAATCAGAGTGGAGATTCCTCAAAAAAAAAAAAAAAAAAAAACAACCCAAAAAACTAGAATTAGAGGTCCATTCAACCCAGTTATTCCCCTCCTGAGTAATTTTCTGGAAGAACTGAAAACACCATACCTAAGTGATATATGTGCACCTATGTTTATAGCAGCACAATTTGTCATAGCTAAATCTTGGTAACAACGCAAATATCCACTGACTGAGGACCAGATTTTAAAAAATATGATATTTTATACAATGGACTACTCAATTATAAGAAGAGATAAAATCGAGGCTTTTATAGGTAAATGGATGCAACTAGAGATCATACTCATGTGAAATCAATCAGACCTGTGTGTGTAAATATCATATTGTCTCCCTGGTATAAGAACCTGAAAGAGTAAGTTAATTCTAAAAAATACAATAGATACTAAGAAAGGCAAAGAAACTGCTCAAAGGGAAGGAACAACTGTGATGAGGGAAAGAAGGAGGGGAAAAATATATACATATACACAAGATAGCCTGGATGATTGTACTGATGATTTCTACTGATCTGTTGAAAGGAACAATTAATGCTTAATTTTTTCTTCTTTTTAACGTTTTGACCAATTTTTAATCAATTTTACATGCTTATATCTTATAATCTGAACAACTAATTTGAAGACTGACCCGACCAGCGGGCCAGTCAACGCAGGTCACCTGGGGGAGGAGAGGGGACTGACAAAGACATGGAACAGGGACGTGAGAAATGGAGACAAGACAGGATTCTGATCAAGTCTCATTTCTTCAAGGAAGTGAGGCAGCTTATATAGCAGAGGGGAGGGAAGTCAACGTCATCAATGAGGTAGATATATTAGGGTAATGTTATAGGCTAATAACATTCATGTGGTCAACCAAAGGAGCTTGTGACAGGAAGTCTAATTAAAAGAACAAAGGCAGGAAGCCATAATCAGCAATTTACAGGAAGTGTAACTTATATCCTTAAAGAAATAGAAAGGAAGGCTTCCGGATTATGGTGCCCTCCACAAGACAACAATATGCAATAACAACCATTGTTGAATTTCTATCATTATGTTTAGCAAAATTCTTTATCATTTCTAATTTTTTTTACTATTTTTATTCTTTTTTAAGATTAAAAAATGTATTCATTATGACACCTCATTAGCTGAGCTGAAAGCATTGATATGTCTACTGTATTTATCAGGGATTTTTCATAGTGATCATAGGAATGTAAAAGACTTATTGAAAAGCAATGGGTGTGGGCTTGAGGTTTATAAAATAATGATGACACTGAGGACTTGATTTCTTTCAGTTACCTGAGTTTTGATGACAAAACCATCTGCCAAAAAAGAAAAAGAACTGATAAGACCTGGCCAAATAGCTTAGCGGATTAAAGCATCTGTTTAGGCAGATGCAGCAGCCCCTGGGCACGCTAAGACTGAGTTTGAGACTGGGCATAGTGGCACACATCTATAATCCCAACTCTTGAGAGACCGAACCAGGTGGTTCACTATCAGTCTGATCTACACAGTGAGACCCATAAACCCTTACTAAAAATACAAAAACAAACAAACAAACAAACCAAAAAGCTGATAATTTAGCTGTCATCTGTTCATTGTTGGAGTGACTTGTGGGTAATTGCCAAGCAATTTACATACCATCCAAATACATGAGTAATGGTGAATATCTTCTAACATGTCATGGTCACTGTAGGTTCAGATAATATATTCCCCAAAACTTTAAAAATATGGCATAAAAGTATATGCTCTTATAGATGTAAAGATGCATTATTAGAGAGAGAGAGAGAGAGAGAGAGAGAGAGAGAGAGAGAGAGAGAGAGACTATCTTGCTATGTAGCCTAGGCTGTCCTCAAACTCAATCTTCCTGAATGCTGGAATTACAGGTTTGTGCCACATCTGGCCTTATTATGCTTTAAATTTAGAAATTTATTTTGGATTCATCCACCAGATCTTTAAAAAAATTTTTGTTTTATGTAGTTGGTACACGATTTCACTATATAGCTCAGACTTGTTGCAATCTTCCTGTTTTAGTCTCCCCAGCACTGGGATTACAGGTGTGTGCCACCAAGCCTGGTCTTGGTGGCCAGCTCAGCATGCCAGCATGGCATGTGGTACCAAGAACTGAAACAGGGGTCCTTGCTCTTACAGACCACCAAGCTATCTCCCCAT
Organism: Ctenomys sociabilis; assembly: GCA_004027165.1. Classification (NCBI taxonomy): domain Eukaryota; kingdom Metazoa; phylum Chordata; class Mammalia; order Rodentia; family Ctenomyidae; genus Ctenomys; species Ctenomys sociabilis. The sequence continues at coordinate 10,514 of PVKA01013165.1, forward strand.
CCCAGGTCTTTATTAATATAGTAATGAACCAAATTATTGTGAACAGACTTAATTGCTCCCATCTCCCTAATTAATCAGAATATGACATTTGACAATTGTTTTTCCAGTTTCCAGTTGATGTCACATTTGCTAATAGCACATAAGTTGAACAGCATAGGAACTGTATGTAGGAACAAAGCATAAATTCCAAATGAAATGCTCCAATTTTAAAATGGAAAAATGTATAGTACAATCTTTGGATTTCAGAAAGATATAACATTGGCTTCATATATGACAAAACAAACTGGTACTGTTAATGGGAACATTGCACAATTATACACAACTAAGGAAGCAATATCGTGGGCAGTGCACAAGGCTGCGCCCTCAAAAAGTCAATGTGGGAGACAACTGCGGTAGGAGGCACATGCATTGACCACCAAATGTGAGGAAGAAGAGGAACTACTCACCCGTCTACTTCCCTTAGGGATGAACAGCAGTTGCTGATATTCTATAGACCTCAGGTTCCATGGGGTGGAGGACCAAGCCTCCTTAATCCACCCCTTCTAGGCAGTCCTCATCCATCCCAAGTGTGCTTGCTAAGTGACTTGCTTCCCCATTTGGTCAGCATTACCCAAGTGCCTATACTTACAACCTTGTTGGTTTACCAAAGTATTATTCCAGCTCACACCCAGCCTGGGACTTTTCCCTTGGATTAGCATTACCTAAACTACTTGTAATCTTTTTTGTTACAGTTCTGTCCCACCTGGATACAGCTTCCTTTCACCTTTCCCGGCTCACACACAAAGAAGCCCCCAGTCAGCTCCTTGAGTCACTGAACGTACCCCTCAAACTCTGCTCCTAGCAAAAGTCCATAAAATCTCAGCCTCCCTGTCTCAGGTCAGAGGATCTCCCATCTCCCTTCCTTCAGTTCTGCCGTGTCCTGCTCAATGGCAATAAAGGTCTTTTCCATCTTTTCCTTTTACTTCTGCTTCTCTGCCGCACCGCAGAAAAACCTAACAGAATAGCAATGGCTGCTTGCTTGTTTAGCGCGACATCCATTACCCAATGGCACCTAGTACGCTTTTTTAAAAAAATGTGTTTTAGTACAGGGTCTGACTACACAGGTCAGACTCGTAATGATCCTCCTGTTTTTAGCCTCCGAAGCGTCGGGAGTACATGCCTGCACCAAGACGCCCAGTCTCAATCACCGTCTTAGCGCACTCCGGGGGCGGGGCTGGTACAGTAAAGTAGGGATAGAATCCTGGTCCCTGCAGTCGCTTTAATCCGTTGAGCTATCTGGCCAACCCTGTCTGCGGTTTTTGTTTTTTTTTTTCTTTGTCTTTTTGATTGTCTCACTATAAAATTCAGGCTGGCTTTCAACTCACTGTATAGCCCAGACAGGCCTCGAACTTGCAGCGATCCTCCTGCCTCTGCCTCCCGAGTGCAGGGATGACAGGCATGTGCCACCGCGCCAGGGTCCTGGCACAGGTTATAAGGGATGGGGAAAGACTGCCAATTCAGGTCCGCTATTTAACGGGTCGTGTACGAATCTTTTCTAGGAAATGAGACCCGGAGCAATCATTTGATTGCGTCCACGAAGAAACAAAGTGGCCATCTGGAACCATCCCATGGTGCCTATCACGCCACAGTGCTTTCCGCTATCACTCCAGCCGGGAGCTGGCTTGCGCGTCGAGCCGGAAGCCAGCCTGGATCTGCAGGAAGTGACGCACATTCGGCGCGCCGCCCCGCGTCCTTCGAGCACGCGATTTCCTCAGGCCAGCTGCATTCCGGTGTTATTTGGGCGCAGGCTGTCACCGGCGCAATGGGCAAGAAGGGTAAGGAGAAGAAGAAGGGCCGCGGTGCGGAGAAAACGGCCGCCAAGATGGAGAAGAAAATGTCCAAGCGCTCACGGAAGGAGGAGGTGAGCGGGACCTGGGGTGTGATGGGCCGGGTCCGAGTAGGGGACGTCGCGGCAGGGCAGTCTCGGGGGTGGGAAGCGGAGCCAGCTCTCTCCCATGTCTGCTCTCGCCTCGGTCCCCGGACCCCTATAAAGAACGGTCCCGTTCCCGCGTGGGCTTTCCCCGTTCTGGATCCCTGGCGCTCTGAGCTTTTGCGCTCCCCTCCCTCCGCGCTCCGAGACAGGCGGCGGGATGCAGTCATGGGGGAGGACCTGGGGCCTGGCTGTCGGCTCCGGGCGAGGTGTGCGGTTGGGGAGCGCCCCAAACTCTTCTGAGCCTCTCTCTTTTTGGCGGAACTGGGGAATTGAACTCAGGCACTTGTGCTTGTCAGGGAAGCGCTTATTCTACTGAGCCATCTCCCTGGCTCCTCTTCTGAGCCTCTCCAAAGAGGGCAGAGAACCCTCACGGTCTCCCTGAGGAGTGAACGACGAGGGAGGTTAACTTGAGGAAGCGCTGGAACAGTGGATGGGGTCCCTCACCGGCGTGGATGCCTTTCCTTCTCGCCCTTGCCTCGCTCCAGCCCTGCAGGTGGTCAGTGCCGACCGACTGGAAGTTCAGTGTAGTGCTTTCAGTGGCTGCTGCTCACGCCTGCCCAGGGGCAGTCGTGCCAACCAGCGTTTATTGTTCGCGTTGTGCTGCTCACCACGCATTCTGGCCTTTTGTGCACACAACAGTGGGAATTAAGTCGAGGTACCATTCCCATTACACGGAGAGGAAGGTGGGGACTAACAGGTTACACAGCTGAGAGACACAGCCATGATGTCGTGTATAGTGGGGTCTGTCCAGGTGTCCTGAGCCCTCTCTTGGCCACAGTCCTTTGCCCACATTTTTCCTAAGTCTTTTGTCCCCTTCCTAATCTGTCAAATAATGGGGTTGGACTTTTTTTTTTTTAAGTGTTTGAACTCACAATAGGCTTTTAAGCTTCTAAGGTCCTAGACCAACTAAGGGCACAGACTGCAGCCAGAGGCTCTTGAGATTGAACCTGCATGCTCCCTATGCAGTTGAGGCAGTGACCTCAGAGGAGGTCCTGCTGCTTGGCTGGAGATGCAGGAAGTCAGTTCATCCTTAGAACAGTGTCTGGCATTCAGCAGCTAAATATAATCTGTCCTTTTTCCTTATCTTCGCAACTTGCAGTAGGGCCTGGTTCTTAGGATTTGAACAGTAGCTTCCTCAAAGGCAGTGTGTTTGGCCTGGGATGTTGTTTACTATTGGTTCATTCTCAAAACTGTTAGACTCACTAAGTGTTCTGATTCAGGATACTTTCTTTCTGTCAGTGTTTTGAGACTGTGTCCACTATGTAGCCCAGGCTGGCCTTGAATTGAGGCAATCCTCCTGCTTCAGCCTCCCAAGTTCTGGGATCCCTGGCATGCGCCACCAGGACTAACTTCTCTATGTGTCACGTAACACAGCCTAATCATTGGAGTGGTAGTGGAACATTTCAGAATTCTGGGGATTATTGGGGAACACAAGGAATCTTTTTTTCTTTTCTTTTTTTTAGACTGGATTTTGCCATGTAGTGCAGGCTGGCATTACCTCATTTTGTAGCCCAGGTTAGCCTCAAATTCATCTTTTTTCTCATCCTCCTGTGTGCTGGGATTACAGCCAGGCATCATGCCTTAAAGGAAGCACAAAGGATTTTTGTTTTTTAAACTGGGAATCAAACTCAGGATTTTGTGCTTGCCAGGCAGGTGCTGTGCTGCTGAGCTGTCCATGGCCCAGCACAAGGAATCTTGTCAGCTGGGAATCTTGCTACCACAGAATTACTTGGTTGACAGCTTCTCTATGTCCAGTCCTCTGGCTGAGTCCAATTCACTGCTCTAGCTACCCACGTTTGTCATGATTGTCTCAAATGTCCCGAATTTTTCTTTATATGGTCTTTGTTTTTGCCCTTGTCACACTCTTTTTATCTTTCAGCTCATTGTCACCTCATAGAGGCTGCTGCTACTTGTGCCATGCAGGCCCTGTGGTTCTTCTTCCCTCTTGGTGACTGAGGCTTCCTCGAGGTCAAGGGGATTGGCTGAGGGTAGTGGAGCAAAGTGTTCTTGGTGCACAGGCTTTGTAGTCTGGTGAGATTGAGTCAGTGTGGGAGACACGGGGGACTGCTGGTTACTTGGCTGGATGTGGAAGAAGTGGGAGTTTCTGGTGCTGAGCCTGTCCTAGTGGGTGATGGCTGGTACTGCCCTCCCTCTGCTTTCACCATGTGGGAGGTGCCAGCCAAGCTGTCCCCAACAGGAGACACAGTGGAACTCCTTGTCCTTGTGCCAGGGAGTTAACTGCAGGCTGGTCATTAGGTGGGCGGCAGTGCCAGTTGTAAGCCCGTACCAGCACAGGTGCCCATTTCCCTCTCTCCTCATGCTGGCCCACTCTGTCCTCGCTCCTTTTCCTGCAGCAGCCCCTCTTCTAGGTTCTTCTGTGAAGGTCTGGTTCTGCAGTAACAGGTCTGAGTATGGCTTTCAGTGTGCTGTGTTAGGACGGGTGGCCCACAGGATGGCCATCGGGTCCACTGTGTGCAGGAGCAGGATGGTGGGTGCTTTCTGAATCTCTTGGGATGCCAGGGTGTCCGTTCCTGGGAAAGTGGGTGCTGTAGTGCAGCAGTTGCACCCATAGGCTCAGCAAAACCATCTGTTCAAGGAGACAAGACACAGAACAGCCATAGTCAGTTTCAGTGTATTTTAGACTCAGCAGAGCATGTTAGGATTACACATATGAGCAGACTTCAGCCCGGTCAGGGTCACACAGGAGGAAAGCTGACCAGGCTTTTCCCTATGTGACGATTTTAAAGGGGTCTCACCTAGAGCTTCTTGTGTGCTCCTAGGATGACCTGGAAGCCCTCATTGCCCATTTCCAGACACTGGATGCCAGAAAGACAAAGATCACAGAGACATCCTGCTCCCCACCATCTGCACGGTAAGCAGGCTGACTTCTTTGCCTCGTGATTGTGACCATTTCCTGTCCTTTTCTAAATTGGAAAACAGCTCTCCATCAGCACTGTTTTCCTAATTGGTCCAGCTCTTGGAACATTTTCGTCACTGACACCTGCTGCATGGCCCCTTGCCTAGAACAGATGAGCTAAGGCTGTCAACTGCGCTTTTGCTGCAGTCGTGTGGAGATGAGGTTTCCCAGCAGGCTGCTCCCCTAGGAATCTACATGGGTGTGAATGCTCTCACTGGCAGCAACTTGTGGAAAAAAGTGTGTCCAACAAGCTTTGCTTTGCTTCTAGGGGATTTTATTTTTTATTTTTTAAAATATATTTTGTATAGGGTCTCACTACACAGCTCAGACTCATAGCAATCCTCTTATTTTCAGCCTCCCCAGTGCTGGGATTACAGGCATGCGCCACCAAACTGGGACTTGGTCAGTGGCTCAGCACATCTGGGGGCATGGCCAGTGTGGCATGTGGGACCAGGACTGGGGATCAAACCTGGGAATCAAACCCTGGTCCCTGTGCTTGTCGAAGCAGGCACTTAGTCTGTTGAGCTAAGTGCACATTCCAGGTGGAAAACTGAGTAGTCCCCATAAGTCATGGCCGGGTGACTGGAGTGGAACCTTTGCAAGCAAGATCACTAGGGAGAAAAATGCACGTGAAGCAGTCATCTATTCAGAGTCAGCATCATGGAAGAACAATGGTGTCTTGTTTTGTTTCTTGCTCATGTATGCCATTATCACCTATTTATGTTCTCTGCTGGGCTAAGCAGTGCATGCATGGTTTGCTATAGTTAAATCAAGGTTACATAAACATATCCCCATCTGTGCCTGCGGTAGACAGTGGGTTCATGTCCTTTACAGTCCTCAGATGTTCCAGGACCTGAGCAAGCCATAGTATACCCCACATAATTGGATTGTTTTGTGTTTACTCTTAATGCTTCTAAATTATCAGGTGAAAGGTCTATTAAACATAAATTTTTCTGTGCCTTGTGTCATACATCTGTAATCCCAGCACTTTGAGATGTTAAGGTAGCAAGAGCACAAGTCTGAGCCCTGACTGCACAACTCAGACCCTGTTTCAAAATGCAAAATAAATAAGCTGGGAATATAGCTCCTGTAAAGAGCCTTAGTTCAATTCCCAGTATACACATTACATAGATGCACACATCACTTTTTTTTTTTCCACACATCACTTTTTGTGTGAGCCATTTTTTCTTTTTATGGATTTTTAAAAAAATCTTTTATTTATTTGTTTGTACAGGGTCTTGCTATGCAGCTCAGACTCATAGTGATCCTCCTGTCTCAGCCTCCCCAGTGCCAGAATTGTAGTGTGTGCCACTATACCTGGATTTGGTGTCTGGCATGGCATATGGTACTGGGGATCAAACTCAGGTCCTTGTGCTTGCCAGGCAGGTGCCTAGACCATCAAACTATCTTCCCTAGCCCTGTGTGAGCCATTTTTAATGAATGTATCACTTATGAAAAATAGCTCAAGTTCTTGTAGGATTTCAAACACCTGTAAGACACAAGAAAGGAATAGGACTTCTCCCGTAGCTTCTGAGTTATAATTTTTATCGAATTTGATGTATGTCTCACTCTATAGCTGACTCCTATTTGCAGCCTCCCCAATACTGGGATTACAGGCATGTGGCACCATGCCTGGACTCTTAATTTTTACCTAATTTGGTCTTGCAACTCTTCTGTTTGCTCTTTGCTCATATACCAGAGACACACTGAATATCTCATACTAGGAACCTGGGACAGATCCAGTGCCCTCATAAACAGATATGGTGTCATTCAGAGCAGGGAAAAGTATAAGCCATACAGACATCTGGGCCTGTTTTATGTAGTTATGGCATTGTATTGTGTATACTTCAGAATAAAGTTAGACTTCTAGGAGGCATCATTCAGTGCTACTGTCACAGCCTGCAGCACAGCCTTTCAGGGAGGCCTCATCATTTCTCTGCCTTCACATCAGTTTCATGCAGGTGACGGTGCCATAATCCCTATGACCTGTCACATGTGGGCTTAGTTGTCACCTGCGCCTAGGTGCAAGAGTCATGCAGTGATGAGCCCTGGAACAGACTGTGTAGTGTTGTAGCACCCCAGGGTGGAAGGCCTTCCTCCTCTTTCTTTGATAAATTCTACCTATTAGAAATTGTTCATTGTTCCCAGTAGTTGGCCTGTTATTTTGGGGTGAAACGTGATTTGCACATAGCAGTTGGATATTTGTATTTGAGTTGTTAGCCGGGTGTGGTGACGCATGCCTGTAATCCCAGCACTCGGGAGGCTGAGGCAGGAGGATTGTTGTGAGTTCGAGACCAGCCTGAGCTACAAAGTGAGCTTAAGAAGCTAGCCTGAACTACATAGTGAGACCCTGTCTCAAAAAGACAAAATAAAATAAAAAAGAATGTATTTGAGTTGTTGAAGCAAATCTGAGGTCCTTTTTTTTTTTTTTTTTTTTAATTTAATGAGGTCCTTAAGGCTTCATGTATATACCAGCACTCATGAGGAAAGCCACTGAATGTGCAGTATTGGTTTTTTTTTTTTTTTTTTTGGTGATATGTTAGAACTTTTTCCAAAGTAATGTTTCTCCAAAAGTTTGGTGTAATGTCAAGCTATGGTTGAATATGTTGGTGGCTCCCAGGTCAGCAGAGCATATTTGCTGTTTGCAGGTAGCCATTATTGAAGAAAGCTGGACTAAGACCTTCCTGGGTCACCTTAGTAACTTTTGACTTCCTGTGTTATGTTAAAAACCTTTGAATTATAAGTTTTGATGCAGGTCCCTGAGTGTTGGTGCAGGTATGGTCCTAGGGCATGTGAAGGCTAGGCACTTGGTTTGGCCTGTGCTTCTCATTGCCTGTGGCTCCAATGATGCCTGGGGAGGGCGGGGCCTCTGCTGGGCCTGCTACAGATTCTTCTCTTGTGATGTTGGGTACTTTTCTACAGAATATTAATGAATAAGTCAGTGAAGAGAATTGTAGTATCAAAGGAACTTGGGGAACACCGTATAAAAAAACCATCGTGGTTCCATGTATAAAACTTGAAATTTGTTTTTTACACTATATCTTACTTAAACTCAGTGCATTACTTGTATAGTACTATAAGCACTGCTCAGTTCCAAAACTGTTTTCCCCCAAATAGCAACCCTGTGCTGTGAAACAGTCACTGCTTGCTCCCTTCCCTCCTAACGTCCAGTCTTGCCTGTGTCAGTAGTTGCACAAAAGTAGTGCCATGCAGTGTGGGTGTGTGTGGACTTCCACTTAGTCTGTTTCCCAGGTCATTTGCCTTTTAGCAGACCTCATAGGAGTTTTGACTGTGTGTGACCGGACCCCAAAAACAGGGCAGGTATGGAGATGTGGCACGGAAGTCAGGTCTAGGCTTCTTTCTGCATGTGATGTTATTAGCTGTTCTGAATGACATAGCCCAGATGCAGGTTCTCTGGAGTGGCAAGCTGGTGTTGGTCTGGTGGTCCAGCAGGTTGAGCCCATGGTGGTGCTATGCTTCCATCCTGAGGCCCAGGCCCTCTCTCATAGGGCTAGGAGAGGTGGGCACTCATGAAAGATGGCAGATGGAGCCTACCTCGCTCTTAGCCTGGCAGCTCAGTGTGGGACTATGCTCATGTGCTGTTTATGTCTTTCACAGGTTGAATGCCTCCCTGTCTGCACATCCTGAGAAAGATGAGTTAATCCTTTTCGGAGGTGAATATTTCAATGGCCAAAAAGTAAAGTATATATATATTTTTCTTTTCCTCCCAACTTGCCAGGGTGGATTTGCAGAAATCCAAATCATTGGACCATTCACTCCCCTCTTGTGTATCCCACCTCCTGAGTGTCAGGCCTGATGTAGGGCATCCCTGAGTGTCACCAGAACCCCTTAAGGGCCTAGTTACTGCTTGCCTTGAATCTACAGGGTCCTTGTCCCTTAGGGCTCAGCTATCCCCAAAGTCACCCCTGGTCATGCCTGTTGGAAGTAGACCTGTGCCTGGGTTCTGCTCATGGTAACTGTTCACAGGCAGAGTTTTCAAAGACATCTCATCTTGGAGTGCTGGGCTTGGGTCCCAGGGCCTTCCAGATACTAGGCAAGTACTCTCGTGCTTTGAGTCCTCAGGGTTATTTTAGAGACAGAAACTGCTGAGGAATTGTGGGGTTAAGGTTTTCTTCAGCAGGTTGAAAGCACTGTTTCCAAAAACATTTAAAAGATTTATGCAATCTGAAGAGAAACCCAGAGTATGGAAAGCCATGCTTCAGACCTGTGTTTGAAGCAGTTAAAAGATGTTATCTCAAGTCTCTTGAGCCTTGAGGAGTTCTATGAGTCTGACTTGACTTCCCTAGTGTCCACTCAACATTTCTGTGCATTTTAGATCGTGGGCTGGAAGCAGAGTGAGACAGCTGACTGAGCAAGTGGGCTCTCAGGGTTTGGAGGTCAGTAGGTGCAGGGGCATGAGAACTTTTCATTGTGCTGTGGTCCCTGGCCTAACGATGTTTCTGCTTACAAATCCCTGACCTTAGGACTGTGGGAGAGGATCCCTACCAGGCCATTCTGGTTGTACCTTTGGAGCAGTGTTCAGTACATGATGTAAAAGATTCCACGTTATTATAAGATAACGCTGTGTGCTGGTTGGTTTTGCTCAGCTGTAGGCTATTATCAATGTTTTAAGGTTGGTTTGGCTAAGTTATGAAGGTATAAATGCATTTTCAGCTTAAAAGGGGTCCATTGGGACTTAACCCCATGGCATGTAGAAGGGCATCTGTCTAGTCACAGCAGAAGATCTCAGGACCTGCATGTGGTCCGCCTGCATTGGTTGGAAGCACATTGCTCTAGGAGACAAGTTTCCCACAGAATTCCAGCAACTGCCAGCATCCTTGCTACTTCCTGTCACTTGGCCAGCAAGTCCTTCATGACACTAAAGTTCCTTTTACTTCTTGCAGACTTTTTTGTATAATGAGCTCTACATCTACAATATCAGAAAAGACACCTGGACAAAAGTTGACATCCCTGGCCCTCCGCCGAGGCGCTGTGCTCACCAGGTAATGTTAGTACTGACCCTTGGCTACCTTCTCCTTCCCAGGTCTGGGTCCGGTGGTCCTTTTAGTCTGTGTATGACAGGCAGTCTCTTGGAAAGAGGCTGGTCCTCCCTGACTGTCTGGGGTCTACTGTCTTCTAAGCTACTTCTCTAGCTGTTGCTTCACTTGCTCCCAGGCACTGTGAAGATAATGTATAATGTTCCCTGTGAAAGTACCTTGTGTCATGCCTGGCATATGAGAGCCAGTTGGCAGTACTTTCTTCTCATCTGAGAGAGAGGATTCCATAGTCCCACAGTCTGGACTGGGTGGTGAACATGAGAAGTCGGATGCTCAGAGGATGGCAATTGGTGGTATGAAAGTAATTCTTTTAGAATGAAATGAGGCAGAAGGAAGAAGTAGCATAGAATGAGCAGGATGGTTGCTGTTTCTGTTGGCTGGGGAAGTGTTTTCGGAGCTGCTGTAGGCCTCACAGGAAATAGCTCCTGGTCTGAGTCCCTAAGCTACATGATATTTCACTGTGTCCTCATCCACTGCTCTACCCATCCTTAGTCAGGCTGAGTGCACTCATTTCCTTGAAGGGACAGAGGGCATGTGGGTCACACAGCCCATGCTTCTGCTTGTCTGGAGTCTGCAGGCAGCGGCCTTGGATGAGGCAGCAGGTGATGCATTGAGGTAGAAGCAGAGGGTGTGAGTGTTTGGGGTTACATTCAGTTGATGGTTGGTGCCCCCCATGATAGTGAAACTCACATGCAATTGATTTTCTCATAAAGAGTAAAAATATTTATAACAAGAAAGACTAAAAACATTTCAGGTGGTCAAAAATGACAGTTGTCTTCTCACTGTGCTTAGTGCATTGGTGAATGTGCATGGTTATGGGGAAGGGTTATTATGCATACCAGTTTATTCACCAGGTGTGGAGTACAACTGAGCATGAACTTGTTAGCTGCAGCTAATTCCCACCTGAGTAGGCCCTTTCAGAGTTCTCAGAGTTCATGCTTTGAGGCAGTAGCTGTTGAGTGTCCTGTGTGCCAGGCCCCATTCTGGGTGCCGAGGGCACAGCAGCAGAAGACTCTTGCTCTTCCCAACAGGTGTTTTATTCTTTGTTAAGTCCTCAAGGAGTCACATTTTCCCTCAGGAAAGTCCATGCCAATAGGAGCTAACAGTATCTGTGTTTTTTGTCAGACCCCACTGGTTAGGAGGAATGTTGTGGACTTAAAGCCTTCTGTCTGTTCACATACAAACACGTGAGCCCAAAACACCTGGGAAGCACACAGCCTCTGAGATGGCAGGAAGTGGGTGCTAGTGAGGGAGATCCTGTAGGCCTGTCAGCGCTACACCGGTTACCTGACCACATGGCTATTTTGCCTCTTTCATCCCAGGAGAAGGGGGTTGTCGCCCAGGTTAGAGTGCTACTACCCAGTCATTACCTGAATTTGTGCTCTGTACACAAAAGGTGGTCAGGGTTTCTATTTTCAGCCTATTACTTAGATGGTCACACACATCAGAGCAGTGAGTGTAAACCTTAGTAAGCTGGTGGTGCACAGAGGCTGAGCAGACTAGGATGAGGGATGCTGTATCTCACTAAAAGTGAATGAACTGTGTGCTTTGATAATAGTGTCACTTCTTTGGTGTCCTTTCAATGCTTGTGTAAAAACACATTTCCATAGCAAGTCCTGGATTCAATGCTTTAGTATGTGTGCTGCCAAAGTGAGCACATGGACAAGATGTTTTGTCTTACACATCATCAGTGGCTCTAGAAAATATAGTGTTTGTCAGATGTGCAGGGCCCAGGTTGCCTTTGTATTAGAGAAAGAAATCCATTGTCTTTAGAACAGATAGCAAGTAAAGGAATTTTCTTTATTATATGCAGTATTTCATTATTTCCCTGTTCGTGCTATCATTTGTGAGTGATTTATTTCTGTATATATTAGGACTCCCCACTGTGTAATAATATGTAACATTTCATAGTACATGTATTGTTTTATTTCTAGTGGTACTTTTAGGAATGTGGTACTTTCCAGCTGAGAAAGGACTAACAAGGGCCAGCAAGCAGACTTAGTGGAGACATTGGATGAAATTGGTGTTAGCTTCTGTTATAACTAATGTTAACCTTGAAGGAGCTGTTTTAATGGGGTGTGCCAGTCTAAATGTAGATGGAAGTCCACATTGCTATCTAGGACAACACAAAAGGTTTCAGCGTTTGACTGAGGAGGGGATACTGAGGAGGCTTTTCCAGCAATCTTTCATTTAGAGGCAGGAGGAGATGATGGCCAAGTGAAGGGTAGTGCTGTTGCCTCTGGCTACTCTGGAACCAATTGGACTGACTCTTACCTTTTGTCTAACAGGCAGTGGTGGTACCTCAGGGTGGCGGACAGCTATGGGTCTTTGGAGGGGAGTTTGCATCCCCTGATGGAGAGCACTTCTACCATTACAAGGATCTCTGGGTCCTGCAGTTGGCCTCCAAGACCTGGGAGCAAGTCAAGTAAGTTGCTGGACAAAGGCCAAGTGGTTGGAACTGGCAGTGGCAGGAGGAACTCTGGGAAGCCTGGACTGAACTCTGACTGCTAGGTTTCATTAGAGATGTTATCAGGACTGGCTGGGACCAGCACTGCCTTCAGACTATCAGCATGTCCTTGTCATGTGTATAGCTCATTTGATGGGCTGGCAGCTTGTCCCTGAAAGGCTGCTCTGGGGGTCAGACCTACTTAAAGGTGGCTCCTGGGAGCTATGCTGCTTAGTAGAAGGAAGTACTTTCTGTGTCTTGTGGGTGCAGAGATATGGGAGCTGGGCAGAGTGATTTGGGAGCCACCTTGCACTTCTGGGGCTGGGACAGCTGTTCCTGGTGCTTCATCACTGGTTAGGATCCATGCTGTCCATGGTATCTGAGTAGGCAGAAGCTGTGCACCTGTTAGTTGGGACACTGACAGGACCAGCCTGGTGCAAGGAGGAATTGAAGGAGACTTGCTGGCTTCTTTTTCTTTGGGTACATGGTCTCATTTCCAGGGCTGTGCAAGCCACCATCCCAGAGCAAGTAAGGCAGTAAACCAGAGGGCTTCTTGCTGTGGTGGGACAGTTAATGGTGTAGAGCATTTTTCAGTCTTAGGACTTCTTACTAAGAGGGGAGTGGTTCTCCTAGAGAACATACTCAGCAGTGAGTCTTCTTGGGGTGTCGTGACCCGTCCCACTTGACTTCAGGCTGCAACGGCACACCCGTCAGGTAAAGAATCTTCCATACCTGAACTTAAAAAGAATATCTAGCTATAGCTGCTGAATAGGTTTAGGTTGGGAACCTAGACTCAAGAATTTTTAAAGATCATAATTTTTAATAAATCTGATCATGTAGTTTAGTTTTAGAATCAGCTACTTTGCATCTTTACTCTTTTATTTTCTATTCATGACTGACCCTGGAGTTGACAGTGTTAACTATCCCATTTCCCACTTTTAGTTGAATAATTAACACCATCTCTATATTTCACAAGAAGTTTAATACTAGATTATAGAATTACTACATAAAGCTTTTCTTCCTTGAGAACTTTACCCAGCTCAGGAAAGTGAATTGCTGCCCTCAGACCATGGTAGTATGCTAGGCTTGCTGCCTTGGCTGTAGGGTGTTCATCTCATTGACTCACCCTATGCATGTGGCAGAAGCGTCCTTTTTAGCTGTTTCCTCCTTTACACTGTGTATGTTTGAAAATCCCATCAATATCCAGTCTTTTTTTTTGGTGGAACCGGGGATTGAACTCAGGCCCTTGCGCTTGCTAGGGAAGCGCTTATTCCATTGAGCCATCTCCCCAATATCCAGTCTTAAAATACTTTTGTATATATATTTTTTCAGTTGAATTCATTTTTTAATTCAAATGTACATAAACATTTTACTATTAAAAATATGTCAATTATAAACACTTGTAAAGACAGTTTTATAATTTTTTCCCTGTCTTTGGCTTATTGAGACTATTTCAAGAAGTTGGTTTTGCTTTTTTAATATAGTGATAGCCAATGGCAAATATAGGGGTTCACAATTTAAGGGAAGCCTTTACATTAGTCTCCTCTACCTCCTTAAAACATGAATTTATTTCACATTGATTTTTTTCACTGACTATTGAAAAAAATGAAGTATTATCTGCTATAGTTTTCCTTTAAAGTTTATTGAGAATGATGAGATTGTAAAAACACAACACCCTAGAAAATCTAGCTAACATTACAATAAAGCACAAGTATTTGTGACATGTAGTCTTATTAAGAAACATTAGTTTTTACATGTTGAAGAGATTTGTGACATAATGAAACATATCTGCAGTTGAATTCATGACATTTAAAATTTTTTATTTTAAAATGAACATGATTTGCTTTTCCAATTTGATATGAATTACTTGAAAATTATTGTAATTTATTTCACTTTTTTCTAGTTTTTTTTTTTGTACCAGGAATCAAATTCAGGACCTTGTGTTTGCCAGGCAGGTGCTGTGCCACTGAGCTATATCTCCAACTCTTTTTTAGAATTATTAATAATCTCTTGGAATGTAGTTATTAGAAAGAGAAAGTATTTGGGATTTTTAAATATGATTTACTAAATCATAATAGATTAGTATTGTTATATTTGTTCAAGTAGTTTGAAATACGGAATATTAAATATCAGGCAGGTACATGAGAAAATACAGTTTTTTTCCTTTATAAATTTAAATTTTAAAATGGTAGAAGTGATATATTTGTAACATGAAGAACCTACCTCGTTTATACGTGGTTTGTGTTTTCTGGAGTAATATGGATTTTTATAATTAAAAACTAATATGTAAAAGTTTGAGTCCACCTTTAATATTTGAAAATAATGCAAGTCAGTGTAATAGAATCATCCATATGCTCAACACCATAAGACCTTGGACCCAATAATTGATTTAATGTGCTAAACAATCTTCACATGTATAATGGTGATCATTTTTCTTAATTTTTTAATTTGTGAATCAGTGAGTAGTAAGTTACATGTAGTGTTGGTGTTTATACATGATTTTGTTAACTTCTTCCAAAATTGAGACATATGTTTTACTTTGGTTTTGTATGGGAGCCAGCCACATCAGCCTTTACTTAGAAGAATTGTATTAAAGGAGAACAAACTGGTATTCAACAGTCAGAACTTTAAAATACTAAGTTAAAATTAGTTTTACACTTATTGTATCTGTACCACTTCTAATGTGTAACAATAAAGCTTGACTTCTTTTACATTAGAACTATGCTTATAGAGTGCATTCCATCGATGAAAATTTTAATTACTAACCTAGAACTAGTATTTGTTTCATCGAATTCAAGCACATGTACAAAGGTACTGCCTCCCCATACTGTTCAGTTTCTTTTGATATGTAGAGGTTAGTTGTTTAATTCTTGAACTTGAACCTTCGTGAGAAAACCTGAGCCCATATTGTTTCCTGTTTTTCTTTTTTGGCTGGCTCAGCCCACCTGGAGGGCGCAGCTGGTGCAGCATGTGGTGCTGGGTAACCACAGCCCCCTGTGCCTACCTAAGCTTGCCTAAGCTGGTGCTTTAGACTGCTGAGCTATCTTGCTGGCCTGTTTTGTATTTTTCTTAACAAAATCTCATAACATATAAATTCATGTCCTCACTCTCACATAACTGTATGTGTGTGACAGTATGTATATGACAGAATGCATATGGGGGTTATATTAAAATTTCATAGTTATTTCAACAAGTATTTATTGATCATATGGGTATGCTGTTACAGGTATTATAGAAGTTTTAAACATGGACACGGACATGGACAGTACTTCCATTTAGCAGTATATCAGTAGCATAAAATATAGTGGTAGTCATTAGCCTACCTAATCTGAATAGTTCTTTGAAAAGTACTTTTTTGTTTACTTACTCAGCTATTGTATTGTAGATGTAGTTAATAAGTGTTGTATAGTTTGCTGCAATGTTTACTGATCAGTGGGAGTAAGGGAGGAACTGATGCACGTTAGGAAAATACCATATTTTTGAGATAATTACGCATTAGGACAAAGATATTAAGAAACTTATAGCAGTAGTGAAGTAAAAAAAATTCAGTGTGTGTTAGATGCACCAAGCTGTTCATAATGTTCACGTGTTTAAAATTAGGTTTTCTGTGTACATTACTAATTACTGGGTTTGTGTTTTATGTTGTTTAGGTATTTAAGCCTCTTTTAATCTAAAGTTCATATAGTAGCAGTTTCTCTGGTAGTAAAACCATGTTAGTGATTATCATTTCATGGACACTGATTAAGTATCTGTGCTTTGTTTTGTTTTTCCCTCTGGATACCTGATGAAGTGTATGTTACATTTTGGTGAATTTGTTTTTTAAGAAAGATTTGGCTGTGCTATGTGGAGAAGTAGCTGTTACTACTGGCAAAGACCATATGAAAGCTAAAATGTAATGTTTTGTTGAAGAATCAGCTCGTTCAAATAACCCAAATATTTGTGGAGAAATATTCGGATAATTTATTGACTAATTAGTATTGTGTGGACAACTTTGATCATTCCCATTGCACGGGGTTTTGTTCTGGAATAGTGAACTTCATATGGATTCACTTTTGATGTGCTTGGCATGTAAAAAATAAACACTCAATAAAAAGTAAGTTTTCATTTATTTTTTTCAAAAAAAAAAAGAATGTTCCTTACCCGAAGAGGTAGAGACCACTTTCAGTGCACGGGGCCACTCTGTCTGCTGGCAGACATGCCAGCAGTCCTGATCCAGATCAGACCAGGATGTGTGGGTTACTGAGTGCCTGAGTTCTACACTTCCCTTTCTCATGCTTGTTCTGGGAGAGATCCTTACCTTGGTGGGCATAGCAGTCAGGAAATAGTAGTCATAGTAAGAATGACTTCCTCTTTGTGTGTTTTGAAACCCA
This sequence comes from Ctenomys sociabilis, assembly GCA_004027165.1. Taxonomy (NCBI): domain Eukaryota; kingdom Metazoa; phylum Chordata; class Mammalia; order Rodentia; family Ctenomyidae; genus Ctenomys; species Ctenomys sociabilis. Next base: position 27,276 of record PVKA01013165.1, read on the forward strand.
GTCCTTTTCCCCATAATTTAAATATATTTAGGCCAAGAGAATTCATCTTGTCCCTTTTGCTTTGTTTTAATTATTCCTTTCAAAATACAGGGTATTACTTACTTGCTTGTTAGATCCTTTTAGGCAAATTCATTCTTTCTGAAACGTATTTTCATGCGTTTTGTCATCTTAAGCAGATTTTCTCCATAACCCACTGTCGAGGCACAGGAATTGGCTCCATGAGAAGTTTCATCTGCCTGTAGCTTCTCCCAGGCCCATGCCAGCTGTGCACTTGTGGCATGAATGCTTTCTCCTCGCCTCAGGCTTTGTGGGTGTGTTCAAAATGTCTCTTCCAAAGACACATGGTCTACTGAGCTGTGGTAACCTGGGGAATGTCTCTGTCTACCCTCTCCAGCAGCCACAAGAGGTATCCCTCTCAGCTCTGCAATAACTCTGAACTATGGCCTGGGATGTGAGCACCTTGCCCTTCTAGGACTTCTTAGGTAGCTGAAGACACAGTCACGATGTGAAGAACACATTTGTATTTCATGTCTCACTGCTGTATGGCTTGAGCCACTGGTGGTATGCGCATGACTGTACCACTTTTACCAACAATGGTGCAAATTGCCCAGTGGGACAGTAAGGCATGTACTACTGGTGCTTCAAGACTTTGGGATCATGTTGAGTCAGTTGCTGCTAATAAGTAGATATCTTATTTCTTAAATACTTGCTTATTATAGTTAAAGGTGAGGGTTTTTTTTTTTTTTTTTTTTTTGTCTGAGATGGGCTCACTATGTAGTTCCAGCTGGTCTTGAACTCACTTTATAGTGCAGGCTGTTTTCAAACTCACAATGATTCTCCTGTCTCAGCCCCCTGAGTGCTAGGATTACAGGTATGCACCACCGTGCCTGACTAAGGTGAGAATTTTTATTTATTTATTTTTTGTCTTCTTTATTCTATAAGTTAGAGTTTTTGATATGCAGTTCAGGCTGACCTTGAATTCACTTTGTAGCTTAGGCTGGCCTCAAACTCACCGTAATCCTGCCAAAGCCTCCTAAGTACTGGGATTACAAACGTGAAAATTTTTAAAGAGTATTTTGTAGAAACTCATTAAAGGCATTTTTTTACCTAAAATATTGCAGATATGAAGTTTAACTACTATTTCTTTAGTTTTTGTTTATCTCTTTGTTTTTTTGAGACATCTTCTTCATTATATAGCCCAGGTTGGCTTTGAACTTGTGATCCTCTTACTCAACTTTTCAAGTGCTGAGAGTGCAGGTATGGGCTTTTTATTTCTTTTGGAAAAAGGATCTTGCTGTATAGCCCAAATTGGCCTTGAACTTGCTGGAAGACTGCCTAATGCTTGGATTATAGGCATGTGCCACCACTCCTGAGTGTGTGTGTGTGTGTGTGTGCGTATGTGTGTGTGTTTGTGTGTACGCACGCGCGTGCAGGGTTTCACTATACATTTTAAGACTCCTAGTAATCCTTCAGCCTCCCTAGTACTGGGATTATAGGTGTGCACCACCATGTCTGGACTCTATTGCCAGTTCAGCACACCCAGGAGTGGGGCTAGCATGGCATGAGGTGCCAGGGCCCCTGTACTTAACTAATCAAGTGGTTAGTCTGCGGAGCTGTCTCGCTATCCCTTACCATGTTTAGCTTAATTGCCATTCTTTGGTTGAATTGTTTTTTTAGGGGAGGTTTATTTTTTTTTTTTTGTTTTTAGTACTGAGTACCAAACCCAGGGCTTCCAGCTTGCTAGGCAAGCATTTTACTGCTGAGTCAAATCCCCACCCCTCTAATTGCCATTCTTAACTCAGTTCTGTCTAAAGATGAGTGGTAGGACAGGAAGGTGATTGTTAAGTTTTTCCTGAACAGCCGAAGAGCAAAAATAAGAGAAATAGGGGCAAGGAGCCTTTGTTAACTCTGAGGACACAGGATCTGAGGGAAATGGTGGAGGAATACTCTGACCTGAGACAAAGGAAGGCTGAGACTGTATGGACTTATGCTAAGGCTGGAGTTTGAGGGACAGGTTCATTGACACACAGGGAGCTGACTGGGTCTCCCTTGTGGTATGGGGAAAGGTAGAAGGAAGTTGTATGCAGGGCTGGGGATGGAGGAAGAAATGGTCATTGGGAAGATAAGCTGTTATTTTTGGGATTCAACCAGGTTGAATCAGGGTCATAATAATGTAGCAGTTTGTACTCAGGCTGGAACCTATCAGTGATTATGTACTTTATTTTTTTCCTGTGAGTCTGAAGTAATGCTTTTTGGCTCTACATGGTTGAGTGGCCCCTGACAGAGGGCTGCGGGTGAGAAAGGGCAAGTGGAGCACTCAGAGTTATCTGCCCTGTAGCTAGGCACGATGGATGTTGACACATCCCTGGCTCCTGAATGCCATGTGCAGGTGCAGCCTGTCTTGAGTATAGATTTGTAAGTCAGGAAATTGAGGATCTGCCCCCAGCTTTGCCTCTTATTTTGTTTGCTGGGAGATTTTTATGAACATCTTAATTTCTGTGTTTCTACCACTCAGTAAAATCCAGTTACTACTGCGATATGGTTGTGGTTATAAGATGCCTTCTGTTTGAACCTTATTCTGTTTGTAAGAACCTGAGGAAATACAAAAAGAGAGAAGCAAATAGTACGCATAATAAATAGTAGGCATGAGATATCATTTGAGGTTTGTTTTTTTTTTTTTGGTGGAATGAGGGATTGAAGTCAGGACCTTGTGCTTCCCAGGCAAACACTTATTCCACAGAGCTGTCTCCCTGGCCCTTGAGATACCATTTGATAAGTGTCCATTTTTCCTTTTTCATCGTCTCCCACCCACTAATCACTAGGAGTTTACATAGGAAAAATGCTAGATGTCAGATGAACTGAGTTCATGTTCCCCAAAGTCAAAGAGTGAATTCTAAGGAACAGTGGAGGTTAAGAGTAAGAAAATGTATTGGAGAAAAGGAATGGGGAATAGGAATAGTCCCTGAGAGATAGAAGGGGTCCCAAATGAGTTGCCAACAACCTTACCTCTCAAAGGAAGTTTTGTACAGCAAAATCATGAGGTCGGTGCAGTGGGGGGATCAAAATTATGATCAACCAATAAGATTGCAACCATAGTTGCTTAAGTAATATCTGTGTAATTGTCGCAAGTGACATCATTAACCTTGGTCAATAATCTGTAGCCTTTATCTTTAGTCTTAGTAGATGGGAGAGGATGTCTTGACCCTAATGAGATAAAGGAAAACCTCAAAAGGGCAATACCAAATGCTGTAGAGAAGCATGTGAAACTAGCCATTGTGACTTCACCCTATCTTGTCTCCTGCACTCACTCCCTGTAAGGCCCAGCCCTGCCTGACTGCCTACTATATTTCTCCCCACAGAGCTGTCTATAATAGAGTAAGCCCTAGTCTTCCTGAAACACCAGATGCCTTGGCCATCACCTGACCTCTCCCTGCCCAGATGCCATTTTAGATGGCCAGTGAACACATATCTGCTGTGATACCTTCCATCGCTGTAGGTGTCTGCAGTCTGTGTGCACCTGTGTAAGCCTCCTAGCTGCAGTTTCCAGAGTGGACAGAAGATTGCCAGATATTCCCTTGCAAAGTAATGTAGGAAGAAAGTGCTGCCAATAGAAAGGGACACTTGTTCTGAGTAGAGATAGGTCTGTGTAAAGGAGTGACAGAAAGTTGACACTGGAAGCCAGGTATTGTGGTGCATGCCTGTAATCCCAGTACTTGGGAAGTTGAGGCTGGATTGTGAGTTTGAGACTAGCCTGGGCAACAAAGTAAGCTCAAGGCCAGCCTGAACTGCATAGTGAGCCCCTGTCTCAAAAAGAGACAGACAGACAGACAGCTAGCTGATAGAGGACATCACAAGGGAGGCCCTGTCTGGCCCTGCAGAGATCCTTGGGTGGGGATGGGACAGTACTGTTGTCCTGCAGTGGTTTCAGATATATGTGTCCCTTGCCTAAGTTCACTTCTAAGCATATTCCTGAAAGAAGTTTACAGAAACCATTTACAAAAGCATACCCAGAAAACAAGATGCAGAACCACATGTATTGGGAAAAAGCCTGTGTGTGTATGTGCACGTGTGCTCAGGAGCCTGTGTGGCCCAAGAGCTTGCATATGCACATAGCACAGAGAACAGTGTGTGTTGTGTCTGTGTTTTCATCTGGTTCCTTGTTTTTTGTTGGTACCTCCCCTCCTGTAGCTGCATGGTATGTTTGAGAAGGATTTATAGCATAGATTTGAGTGAAGTGCAGGTGCTCAGAGAAATAAGGTGCCATACATTTGGGAGCTGTATGTGGGTACAGGGAGTCTGGGAGTTGGTGGTCGGTATTCAGTCCTGTTGAGTGCTAGGAGAGGCCACCCCACCAAAGTGAGATGATGGTGGGCCATTCCTTGGGAAAGAAAAACATTTGCAAAGGGAAGATCAGACCCATTTATAGCTGAAAGGGAGTCACCCAGCTTTGCTGTTTGGGGAGGAGATGGAAAAAATAACAATAAAAACTGATTAAACTGGGTTTGTGCTCTGAAGCTATAGTTTTTTTTCTTTGGTTTTCTTGAGACTGGGTCTTGTTATATATTATAGTCTGACCTTTAACTCACTGTGCAGCCCAGTCTGGGCTCAAATTCACAGCAAACCTCCTGCCTCAGTCTCCTGAGTTCTGGGATTACAGGGATGTCACCATACCTAGTTCAATCTTTTCAAAATCTTAATGGAATCCAAAAAACACAACAGTGTGACAAATTATTGATGATACTCCTGAACAAGTAGATGCAAAACAAAAGAAATATATATGCCTTATGTCTTTCAGCCCTAGCACTCTGCCCTTGAGTGTGGCCTATATGTACCTCAAAGAAAAGTATGATCTTAAAAATCTTCATTTAAGAAAGGCAGATGATTTATTTGTAAGGAGGACAAAAAAGAAGACAAAAGAAGCTCCCTTGGAGAGAGAGCATTAGGTCTAGAAAAAGATGGAAAAAGAAAAGCCTCTGTTTTTGGCTTCTTTTATGGGGATTAGGGGCCCTTCCTTAAAGGTAGATACTTGGAACTTGTCAGTCTGGTTTGCTGGCTATCTTGTGCTGGGTTCCATGTACACTTTTCCTTTCACTTTGGTGGTCTTTGCTTTATTTTCTCCTGCCTTTTGCTTGTTAGGGACTTATATCTGGAATTTATAGGTTAGTTAGGAGGGTCCTTATAGAAAAGGGAGCTTAGAGTTAAGTAAGGGGATGTGTGTATCTAGTGAAATAGTATAGTGACCCTAGAGTGTGTGTGTGTGTGTGTGTGTAAATAGTAATTTTCTTCTAAGTTGGGTAGCTGCCCCTTGTCTCTTTTGCATTTTGTTGTGAGGAACAGTTATTCTGGTTTTCCTCTGAGGTCTGCCTGTTGGTTCCTCTGGCAATTTCTCCATTAAAGACCACTCCTTTCTTTGTTGTAAATTCTTAGACCCTTTTGTGTTGTCTCGTGCCTTTTTTGTATCTGATTTTCTTCTCTTTCTACCTTTATGCTTTTAATTGCTATTAAAATTTTTCTAGCAAGATTTTAACTCCTTTAGTTGGGATTAGTGAATCCTAACTGTAGTGGGCAAAGCTGTTTTTAGTAAGATTTTTTACTAATTTCTTTAATAAAGTGTAATGAGACCTCTAGTCTGTTCTTCCCCTGTCTACAGACCCTATCCCTACAGTTTTCACTTCTTGTATCACCACTCCAAGAAAACTTTGGTCCCTTCTTCTTAAGGGGGTGCAGAACACCCAAAGGTTGGTCTTCAGTAACTGTTTCAGGCTGAGGAGGGACATTGATCCTTCATAGCCAGACTGAAAGTCTGTTCTTGACTGATATAAAGGAGACATGGGAACGTTGGGTTCAATCTTTTGTTTGTTTTGGTGAGAAAAGATCTTGCTAAACACTTCATGCTAGCCGGGCATGGTGGCACAGGCCTGTAATCCCAGCACTTGGGAGGCTGAGGCAGGAGGATTGTTGTGAGTTCGAGGCCAGCCTGAGCTACAAAGTGAGCTTAAGGCCAGCCTGAACTGCATAGTGAGACCCTGCCTCAAAAAGACAGAAAAAAAAAAAAAAAACCACTTCATGCTGTCCTGGGACTTGATATGTAGTCTGGGCTCACCTTGAACTCATGGTGATCATCCTGTCAGCCTGTTGAGTGCTGGGATTATAGGCATGTGCTACCATGCCTAACAGGTTCCATCTTTTTGAAGAAGAATCATCTTTTGATAGTCAAACCAAAGCTGAGATCTCTGAAGTCTACACATTTCTTTAATTTTATTTTTGTTTGTTTATTTGCTATGCAGTGCAGACATGTAGTGACCTTCCTGTCTCAGCCTCCCCAGTGCTAGGATCGCAGGTGTGTGCCACTGCACCTAGTTTCAGGGCTGACATGGTGTGGGGCCAACATGGCATGTGTTACTGGGGATTGAACTCAGGACCTTGCACTTGCCAGGCAGGTGCTTAGACTGCTAAGCTATCTCCCCAGCCTATATGCATCTCTTTTTAGGTCCCTTGTCATCAAGATGAATGTTGCTGAGATGGGTCTGCAGGTCTCCAAGACTGAAATAAGGAGTTTCCCTCACCCTTTTAAGATAAGTTTGCAGGTCATTTCTTCGGCTCTGTTTCTGCCACTGGGTCTTTGGTTACACTTAGGAACATGCCCAAAGTGCTGTCTCATGCCCAAGGTTTGCTCAGATACTCGAGATTGCGAGGAATATGACAATGGCGAGAAGCCTCTCCATGTTTACTACTGTTTGTGCAGCCATATGGTCCTGGTTTTGGACTGTCAGTTAGAGAAGTTGCCCATGAGACCCCGGGACAGATCCCGTGTGATTGATGCTGTCAAACATGCCCACAAGTTTTGTAACACAGAAGATGAGGAGACTGTGTATCTTTGGAGGCCTGAAGGCATTGAGAGACAATACAGGAAGAAGTGTGCAAAGTGTGGACTCCCACTGTTCTACCAGTCCTAGCTGAAGAATGCTCCTGTAACCTTCATTGTGGATGGAGCAGTAGTGAAGTTTGGCCAGGGTTTTGGGAAAACAAATATATATATCCAGAAACAAGAGCCTCCCAAAAAGGTGATGATGACCAAACCAACTAAGTACATGGGCAAGTTCAGCTCTGTTACCCTATCTACCATTGATGAAGAAGAAGAGGAGATTGAGGCAGAAGTTGCTGCTGACTCCTATGCCCAGAATGCCAAAGTGATTGAAAAACAGCTAGAGTGTAAAGACATGAGCAAGAGAACACTGCAAGAGCTTGCTGAATTGGAAGCCAAGAAAGCAAAAATGAAAGGAACTTTGATTGACAACCAGTTCAAATGACAGGACTTTGCTCTGAGCCCAAAATAGAGTGTTGGAGATGGAGCGCTGGGGCTCAAGCATAGTAGGCAAGTGTCTTAGTGATGAACCATACCCTGACCCTTGCACTGATTTTTGCCCAATTCTTAGCTACACTTGCAGGTGACAAGTAAACATAGTCCTGACACAAACTTTGATTTTCATTTACACGTGAAATAATGCCAGCAGGGAAATGTCATTCATTTGTCTACAATGTAAGTGATTTCTTTGCTAAATAGGTTAGTGGTTTTCAAACAATGAAAGACTGTTTCCTCCATTTCTTGGTGTTCTCCAGTGGAACACATACCGATATGCCACCTGTTTGGGTCTAATGTGCATTGTTAACAATGAAAGTGAAAGTCCTCTTCACTTTCTTAGCTCCAGAGAGTCAACTAAACAATCAGGTGAACTCAGATTTGCAACATTTGCTTATTTCTGAGTTGAAAATACTCTCAGCATGGCTCATGTCCAGCTGTGACTCCAATGTCATATTGCAAAGAGAAAGGAGTGGGTGACATTATTCAGTATCTCAACTGTACAGATATGACTGACAATGATAATGAACAATATCAGATAATTTCAAAAGCACAGATAATCATAAAAAGAGTAAAATGGTTAGGAATTGAAAAAAACTAATAAAATAAGTTTGCAGGGCTGGGGAGATAGCTCAGTAGAATAAATGCTTGCCTGGCAAGCAACAGGGTCCTAAGTTCAATCCCCAGTCCAGAAAAAAAAAAGAAAAGGGATAAAATAAGTTTGCAGTGTCAAATCACTAACCCCCTCTATGAAAAGCAGAATGTTCAGAGACACGAGGATTTTTTTGAGGTACCTACAGGCCACACTCAAGGGCAGAGTGCTAGAGCTCAAGGACATGAGGCATCTATATTTCTTTTGTTTTGCATCCACTTGTTCAGGAGTGTCATCAGTAGTTTGTCACATTCTGTAGTGTTTTTCGAGTTCCATTTATGGTGACATCTCTATAATCCTAGAACTCAGGAGACTGAGGTGGGAGGTTTGCTGTGAATTTGAATCCAGACTGGGCTGCATAGTGAGTTCAAGGTCAGTCTATAATACATAACAAGACCCTGTCTCAAGACACCAAAAGAAAAAAGTGTAGATTTCTAAAGGATTGATTTCTTTTTCTTTTTTTGGAACTGAGTATTGAACTCAGAACCTTATGCTTGCCAGGCAATCACTGTGCCACTGAGTTCTCCCCCTGGTGGTAGGGTTGGTTTCTTTTCCAGATACATTTGCTGAGAATTGCCATCTTTACAGTCCTGTCTTCCCAGTCAGCAATGTTGTATTTCTTTACTTCAGTAAGATTTAATGGGGCCAGGTGTGGCAATGCACATCTGTAATCCCAACAGGAGGATCACCTTGAGTTCGGGGACAGCCTGGACTACATAGTAGAGCCAAAAAATAGGGGTTGGATATAGAATTGTAAAGTCATGGGTACATGTGTTCATGAATTTTTTTACCTTGTGGACAGGCATGAGGATTTACTAATGAGCAGCTTGTCTGAAGGGTCCACATTTCTGATTCTGTCTGTCTTGGTGCTTGGGAGAGGCCACTGAGAGACATGGAGGCATTTTCTAACTATGGTCCATTGGACCATGGCCAAAAGAGTGCTTGGCTGGGGAGAGGCCACTCCTGAAGTGTGTCTCAGGTGTCCTGGGCACCCAGACAGCTCAGAAACACTTGTTCCTACACTCCCTTCCCAAGCATGAGTCAGCTCTGAGCAGGTCTCAGGTAGCTCAGGAATCTCATTTTACACCTCTCTCACACCCCACTCTGGTGTCCTGACTTTAGATGGATGTTGGCTGGATCTATTGATCAGTCTGTGATACAGATGGTGGTATGTTTGTGTACTTTGAATACAGTGTTTCTAATGTGACAATTTTTACATGTTTATTTTAATTAATGAATTCTACCTACTTTAAAAGGCTCATGAAAAATGCATCTTAGATTTTTTGGGGGGGTGGTTTTGAGACAAGGTCTCACTTTGTAGTGCAAGTTGACCTTAAATTCATTATGAGCCCAGTTTAGCCTCAAACCTACAGGGATCCTCCTGCCTCAGCCTTCCAAGTGCTAGGATTATAGGCATATACCACCAGGCCAATGTCTTTTAGATTCTTAACTTTGAAAATGGTGAGGTATTGCTTTTGTAATGAATAGTGATTCCTACATGAAGCATTTCCTTGCTTGCTGCTTGGCAGGAATCTAATTTTAGGCACATGGTGAGGCTGTATTGGTGGGGCCTCATGTTCCTGTGGTGTATGGGTAGAGCAGCTGTGCAGTTTGGTCCATTGCTCCTAGGCTTGCTTCCCATGGGAAGGATGAGATGATGCTTCCTGTACTGGGCTCAGTTAAAGCACTGTCAAGTGGAGAGAGGACTGCTGCTAGATATTTTCCTTTCTAATTTTTAAAAAATATTTTATGTGTTTATTTATTTGGTACAGGGTCTCACTACGCAGTTCAGACTCATAGTGATCCTCTGGTCTCAGCCTCTCCAGCACTAGGATTACAGGCGTGCACTACCACGTCTTTTTTTTTTTGTGGCCAGCACAGTGTGTCCAGGGTGCTGGGGCCAGTATGGCATCCAATTCTAGGGATTAAACCAGGTCCTTGTGCTTGCCAAGAGGTCTTTTAGGATGATGAGCTGTCTCCCCAGCCCATCTTTTCTAATTCTTAAAAATTGATCTAGTAGAAAAGGCAGAGATTGACCAAAATGAAGAGCATTTCCAGATAGGTTCTGGCCCTAGTATAAATTGCTGAATTATTATGGTGGTCATCTAACATGACTGAAGCCCTAAAACAATAGCTTACCTTCCCAGAGACCACCTCCTCCTTCACCTCCAGCCCCTGATACAATTTCCTTTCACTTTTCCTGTGCCACAAGGTAGACCCCAGTCAGCTCTAAACCTGCCCCTCAAGCTGTGCCCCTAGCAAAAGTCCATAAAGTCTCAGCATTCCTTTGTCTCAGGTCAGAGGATCCCCCATCTCCCTTGGATTCTCCCTGTGTCTTCAGAATCAATAAAGGTCTCTTTTATCTTTCTAGTCTCTTTACACCACTGAAAAACCTAACATTTCCCGTTTTGTTTGTTCTGAGGAAGATTGCTTAGCCAACCAACTGTTGTGGCTGAACCTGTGGGAATCCATGTACTGTGGGTACATGGTGTGCAGAGTACAGGAAGAGTTCACTGTTGCTGTGGTCTGGCTTTGCACTAGGCACTAATTATTGGGGGCTCTTTCTTTCCAATGGGGTATTAGGTTCACTGGTAAGGGGCTGATGTTGAGAAAGGATAAATGCTGGTAAAGGAAAATAGGATGACTTTGAGACTGTCATGACAGGGCCGTAGTTGATAACTGACCCTTTGGGCAGCTTGTACTACCCAGTGAAACTGCCATGTGGTGTGATGGGACAGATGGGACAGTCATGCTTGTCCCAAGCTAGCAGGCACATGTTATCAGCATTGGAGGGATTAGTCCCTTTCTTGGCTTTAAAAATTTACTTATTCAAATAATCAGATTTTATTCATTATAGAGAATTTGTACCTATACATAACGTTTTTTCCTTGTTCTGCTACCCTTCAACCCCTCCCCTCCATTTCTTTGTTTCCATGTTTTCCTTTTTTTTTTTTTTTTAACTTTGTTGCCTTTTCATCTCCCAATTTCAATATTTTCTTTCTGTTTCACAATATCAATTATACACTTTGGTCCTTATTTACACTTTGGGTTCTTTACATCACAGAAATTGCAGTGTTTACACATATGTGTTCAGTTTCACTTAAGAAAGGTAAAAGGTGCATCCAGTTGCCAGAAATGTCTCAAGCTTATCTTTCTTTATGACACAGCAACACTCCATTGTATTTAAAAAAAAAAAATCTTTATCCATTCACCAGTTGGCGGGCATTTGAGCTGTTTCTAAGATTTGGCTATTACAAACTGCTGCCATAAATATGAATGTGCCTTTCTTGGCCTTTAAAAGGTTTTTCTTTTTTATGTTTTTTGGTACATTTTAAGTATATAGAATGATCATATTCATCATGACACAACTTGATTTGGGGATTTTGATTTTTTTTGAGCTTGAATAGATAGTGGTCCTTTGAGGAACAGCTGGCAAAAATTTTTCCCAAACTCTGGGTTGTCTTCACTTTGTTGGTGGTTTCTTTTGCTTTGCAAAAGGTTTTTAGTAAGATGAGATTCCATTTGATTCTTTGTGATGTTTTCTGTGCAGTTGGGGTTTTGTTCATGAAGTCTGACTACACCTTTAAGACCTCTCCCTATTTTATCTTCCATCAGATTTAGCGTTTCTATTTTAATATGTATTATTTAATATTTACTCCATTTTGGTTTTAGTTTAGTGCATGGCAATAGATATGGATTTACTTTGGCAGTATCTTCCTGGGGATTTTGTTTATGTTCATTAAGGAGATTGGCCTGTATTTCTCTTTCTTGGTTCTCTGTGGTCTTAGTATCCAGGTAATGCTTGCTTCCAGGAGTGAATTTGAAAATACTGCTCCCATTTCAGTAGAGTTGAGAGGTAGAAGTGAATCCATTAGGGCCTGAGCCTTTTGTTGTTGGTAGGTTTTTAAATATATCTTCAATTTCATTTGTGGATACAGGGTTTTTTTTTTTAAGAATTTTTTATCTTGATTCAGATTTGGTAATTCATATGTATCTAGGAATCCATTTCTTCTACATTTTTCATCTTATTAGAATACAAGTTCTTGAAGTAGGTATAGATGATCTGGATTTCTGCAGGATCTGTTATGATCTCACCCTTTTCCTTCCTAATTTCATGGATTTGAGTCTTTCCTTTTTTAATAAGGTTGGCTAAGGGTTTGTTGATTTTATATAACCTTTCAGAGAACCAACTGTTCAATTTAGTGATTCTTTATTTTCTTAGTCTCCATTGTATTAATTTTCTGCCTGGTTCTTAAGAATTTTCTCCTTGTTATGAGTTTTGGGATTGACTTGTTCTTTTTCTAGAAGCTTGAAGTTCAATGTTAAGTTGTTTATTTGAGTTTGCTCTGTTTTGCTGATACGGGTATTAATTGCTATAAATTTCCCTTGGAGGACTGTTTTCATTGTATAGCATAAGTTTTCGTATGTTGTATTGCATTATCATTTAATTTAAAAAATGCCTAATTTTATATTTCAATTTCATCTGTGACCCATTCGTTGTTCAAGAGGGTGTTATTTCATTTTCATGTGTCTCATTTGCCATTGATTTCCTTTTTTTTTTTTTTAAATAGCACAATATTGCCATTGATTTCCAATTTCATAGCACTGTAGTCTGAAACATACATGGGATAACTTCAATTCCTGTGTATTTACTTAAATGTGTGTGAACTAATATGTAGTCTGTTTTTGATAAAATCTTATGTGCACCTGAGAATATGTATTCTGATATGGGGTAGAAAATTGTAGACATCTATTAAGTCCATTTGTTCAAAAGTTTGGTTCAGCTCTAATATTTCTTTTTTTTTTTTTTTTTTTTTTTTTTTTTTTTTTTTTTTTTTTTTTTTTTTTTTTTTTTTTTTTTTTTTGTTACCTGGGGTATTCAGGTCCCTTATTACAGTTGTATTAGTGCTTGGTTTTTCATGTCTGTTAGTATTTTTTTCCTATAGTTGAATGCACTGGTATATCCTTTTGCTCTTCTTGGCTTGTTCCCTTTACAAGGATATAGTAACTGTCTTTGTCTCTCTTGATTAGTCTTGGCTTAAAAGCCACTCTGTCTGCAAATAGAATAGCCTACCCCTGCTTTTACCACATGGAGTATTGTTTACTGTCCTTCAACTTTCAGCCTATGAGTTTCTTTTTGAATTAAATGCGTTTCTTGTATGCAGTATATTGTTGAGTCTTGCTTCTTGATTCTTTTGATTGGTGAGGTGGCCTGCTCATTAGCTTAGTTGTTTAAGTGCCTGCATAAGCAAAGCAGTCAGGTTTGGAATGCTGTGGTTCCATCCCCAGATCCTCATGCCTTACCCTATCTGCCCTTAAGGCATCCTGAGCCAGCCCCGCCCCCCAATCCTTCTTTTGGTTGGTGAATTGAAACCATTACCATTGATGGTTATATCTGGTATGTATTGACTTTTCCTCATCATGTTATTTTCCTGTTGGGTCATTTTTTCATCTCTGTTTGATTGTTTGCCTTACCTGGTAGCTTCTTTCTTTTGGGGTTCATGGAATTGTAATCTGTTATCTCTTTCTAAATTGGCTTTTAAAACATTTTGGTGTACTGGATTGGTCATGAATTTCCTCAAGTGTTGTTTGTCACATGGATAGCTAATTTACACACACATAGACACACACATGTGTGTATGTATATATATATATTTTTTTTTTTTTTGAGACAGGGTCTCACTGTATAGTTCAGGCAGGCCTTAAGCTCACTTTGCAGCTCAGGCTTGTCTCGAACTAACAACAATCCTCCTGCCTCAGCCTCCTGAGTGCTGGGATTACAGGCATGTGCCACCATGTCCGGCTTACACATATATATTTTAAAGAAAACAATCCAACACAGATCAGCAGTCTACAATAGAAGTGGGTTATACACAGAAGCTGTTGACTTGAACCATTCATAGCTCAGTATGACTTTATGTACCTCCATTTTTATACTTTTTTGCTGGATGGTTAAGAGTTAAAGCAAAACCTATATAACAAGAAATGTAACTTTTGTATCAGATAAGGTCAGTCAGGTACCCTCAGGGTTTATCCTGTAACTCTGTATCACACTTTGTATATCCCTTGTCAGTGTCAGCCATGTGGATGAGTCATTGCTTGACCAATTTGTTCTCTGTGAAAGTCTGAGAGAAAGCTTTCCACATGACTCTCCTTAGGCACACTATACATCATTGATTGCATTCCTCTATGGCCCCATAATCTCCTTGATCAGAAAATTTGGGGCACAACTGAGTTACATGATGTTACAGTACAAATTCTCTTATGTCCTGAGTCTTCACTAACCTTGAAAGGCTAGGGCGAAAATTTTGGCTGACCATGCAGCCTTTCCTTTTCTCCAATTTTTGATCTGCAAATTTAGGTTGTTAACCCTCTAGAAGAGAAGTTTATTACCCTGCAACATATGCAATTCAGTTTACCCACACTATTTGTCTAAATATCAGACATCATAGGCATAACATGGAACATGTATTTTCTATCAAGTATTGAGATACTAAACTCTGAGTTCATACAGAATACGAAGAAGAAAAAAAAATTTTTTAACACAGTAGGAATGAACACTTATATATATTTACATAAATATTTAGAAATCTATCCATATACAATATTGTAGCAGGACTGTCTTGTGACTTTTTTGTCTTATTTTTCATTTACTGCCTTTAAAAAAGGGCAATATAGTAATAGTTGGTATGTCATGACAAGAAGTACATATTTAGAAGACCAGAATGACAGGCATTTGAAACGTGACCCTTCTATTACACTTTGTTAAATTCAGTGTATTTGCTTGGTTTACAGGTATCAACATATATAGTTAGTTGGGGTGAGAATCCTACCACTTAACTGCTAGTTTCAAAAATGTGATGTTTCTCAGGATTATTGTCTTACCCATCTAGTGTGTATAAATGAATGGTCCTGCCCCTGTCATGTTTCTCAGCATTTCTCCTTGCCCTCTCCTTGCCCTCTCCTCATTGTCCAATCTTCAGGTTCTTGCTTTCCTTTTAATTGTGTTATACATTGCTATTTGCAGTTCTTCTTTTGAGTTATATTAGGGAGACTATATGATATTTGCACATGTGGGTCTCGTTTATTTTGCTTATAAGTATATCTTCAAGTGGCATCCACTTAAATATGAAGGCTTCAAGTTTATCATTCTTTATAGCTGAGTAATACTTCATCGTATAAAAATACCACATCTTTTTCAGCCATTCCTCATGTGATGGGCATCTTGGTTGTTTCCAAGATTTTGCTATTACAAATTGTGCTGCTATAAACATAGGTACACATATATCCCTATGATACGATGTTTTCAGTTCCTCCGGGAAAATTCAGCTATAGCTGGCTTGAATGGGATTTCCAGTCCTAGTTTTTTAACGAGTCTCCACACTGATTTCCATAATGGTTGCACCAGCCTACATTCCCACCAGTAGTGGAGAAGGGTTCCCTTTTCCCCACAACCTCTCCGACATTTATTGTTGGTTGATTTTTTTATGATAGCCATTCTTTCTGGGGTGAGATGGTATCTCAGTGCTGTTTTAATTTGCATTTCACAGATGACTAGTGATATGGAGCATTTTTTCATATATTTATTCACTTCTTTAATTTTGTCCTCTGAGAAGTGTGTGTTCATCTTGGATGCCCATTTCTGGATTGGGTCTTTAAATTTAGGGGCCCCAATATTTTTTAGTTCTTTATAAATTCTAGAGAGCAGATTTTTGTCTGAGTGCTTGAGTCAGGATTTTTTTCGAAGTTTGTGGGTTTTCTTTTCACTTTGTTCGTAATTTCTTTTGATGTGCAAAAACTTCTCAAGAAGAGTTGATCCCAGTTGCTAATTCTTTCAAGTGTTTCCCGTGCGAATACACAAACTCTTTGTTCATAAACTCTTTGCCTACCCCTATGTCTTCAAGAGTTTCTCCTATTTTCTCTTCCAGGAGATTATTTATGTTTTAATATTAAGATCTTTAATCCATTTTGACTTTAGCTTAGTGCATGGTGACAGACCTGGGTCAAGTTTTAGTTTTGGACCTGTGGAGAGCCAGTTTTTCCAGCACCATTAGTTAAAGAGGCTATCTTTCTTCCAGTGAGTGTGTTTGGCCTCTTTGTCGAAGATGAAGTGGTTGACTGTTCGTAGAGGCCTCTGCATCTTCTAATCTATTCCATTGGTCCTCAGCTCTGTTTTGTGCCAATACCCTGCTGATTTTATCACATTAGCTTTGTAGTATAATTTCAAGTCAGGAATTGTAATGCCTCCTGCCTTGTCTTTGTTGGCCAGGATTGCCTTTGCTATTCTAGGTCTTTTCTGGTTCCAAATAAATTGTAAGAATGATTTTTCTAGGTCTGGGAGGTATTTTGTTGGTAGTTTGATAGGGTTTGCATTGAATCTGTACAACAATTTTGGGAGTATGGCCATCTTCATGACTTTGGTTCTTCCTATCCATGAGCAGGGTATATCTTTCAATTTTACGAAATTCTCTATGATCTCTTTTTTTCAGAGTACTATAATTTTCCATGAAAAAATCTTGCTTCTTTAATGAGATGAATTCCAAGATATTTCATTTTTTGTGGTGCTATTGTAAAAGGTATTGTTTCTATAGTTCCCCTCTCACTGTGCTTGTTATCTATGTAGAGAAATACTATTGACTTTTGAGTATTGACTTTGTATCCTGCTGTGCTACTGAATTTGTGTATCAATTCTAGTAGCTTCTTGGTGGAGTTTTTTGGGTCTTCCAAGTAAAGTATCATGTCATTTGCAAATAATGATAATTTAACTTCTTCTTTACCTATCTTTATTCCTTTTATTTCTCCCTCTTATCTTATGGCTGTAGCTAATGATTCCCAAACTATATTGAATAGTAGCGGTGATAGAGGACATCCTTGTCTTGTACCAGATCTAAGAGTAAAACATTTCAGTTTTTCCTTGTTTTGAATTACATTAGCCATTCTGTTGTCATAGATGGCTTTTATCAAATTGAAGTAGAGGCCTTCTATTCCAGTTTTCTGAAGGATTTTTGAGCATGCATGAATGTTGGACTTTGTCAAGAGCCTTTTCTACGTCAGTTGAGAGGATCATGTGGTTTTTAGTTTTTGCACTATTGATATAGATTTGCAAATATTGAACCATTTATAGATTTGCAAATATTGAACCATCCTTACATCCCTGGGATGAATCCTACCTGGTCATGGTGTATGATCTTCTTGATGATTTGCTGTATTCTGTTTGCTAGGATTTTATTGAGGATTTTTGCATCTATGTTCATGAGGGAGATTGGCTGTAGTTCTCATTTTTAGTTGTGTTTTTCCCTGGTTTTGGTATCAATATAATACTTTCTCCAGGAATGAGTTTGGGAGAACTGTTTCCTTTACAGTTTCATTGAAGAGTTTGTGAAGTGTAGGGATTATATCTTCGGTAAATTTCTTGCAGAATTCAACTGTGAATCCATCAGAACCTGGACTTTTCTTTGTCGGCAGGCTTTTTATTACATTTTGTATTTTGTTGGCTGTTATTGATTTATTGAGAGTTGTTATATCTTCTTTATTTTATTTATTTATTTTTTTTATTTTTGCGGAACCGGGGATTGAACTCAGACCCTTACACTTGCCAGGGAAGCGCTTATTCCACTGAGCCATCTCCCCGGCCCTGTTATATCTTCTTGATTCAGTTTTAATAATTTGTACCTTTCTAGGAATCTGTCCATTTTATCTGTTTCTTCTATTCTGTAAGAATGAAGATTCTCGAAGTAGCTATTGATAATCTTCTGAGTTTCCACTGGGTCTGTGGTGATTACACTCTTTTTCTTTCCTTATTGCTTGTATTTGAATTTTTTCTTTCCTCTTTTTGATGAGGTTAGCTAGTGGCTTATCGATTTTATTTAATCTTTTGAAGAAGCAGCTTTTTGATTCATTGATTCTTTAAACTGTTTTCTTCATCTCAGTTGAATTAATTTCTCCTCTAATTTTTATGATTTCTTTCTGTCCTCAGGCTCTGGATTTAGTTTCCTCTTCCTTTTCTAGATGTTGGAGGTGCCACATTATTGTGTTTATTTGTTCCCATTCTGTTTTCCTAATGTGTGAGTTTGTAGCTATGAACTTCCCTTGGAGAACTGCTTTCATCACATCCCATAAATTTTGATAAGTTGTGGTTGAATTTTCATTGAATTGTAGATATTGTTCAATTTCTTGTTTAATTTCATTTTATTTTTTATTTTTTTGTCTTTTTGAGACAGAGTCTCAACTGTGCAGTTCAGGCTGGCCTTTAAGCTCACTTTGTAGCTCAGGCTGGTCTCGAACTCACAACAATTCTCCTGCCTCAGCCTCCCGAGTGCTGGGATTATAGGCATGCACCACCACGCCTGGCTCTTGTTTAATTTTACCTGTGATTCATTGATTGCTGAGTAGGGTGTTGTTTAATTTCCATTTATTTAGGGGGGTTTCTGGTCCATTTGTTCCAGGGTCTGGTGCATTTCTACTACTTTTTTGCTAATTTTTTGTCTGATTGATCTGTCTTTGTGGGATAAGGAGTTATTTAGGTCTATTGAGATTGTGGTTTGGAAGATTAGATTTTTCATGTCCATTAAGATTTGTTTTACATAGTTGGGTGCTCCTGTGTTTGGTGCATGTATATTTATGAGTGTTGCTTCTTACTGTTGAATTTTTCTCCTAACCAGTATATAGTGGCCTTCTTTATTTCGTTTGATCATTCTTGGTTTGATGTTGAGACTGTCCGAGAACAAGATTGCTACCTCTGCTTTTTTCTGTGGTGCTGGGCATGTAGTATTATTTTCCATCCTTTGACTTTAAGCCTATGAATGTCTTTTTGAATTAAGTGTGTTTCTTGAATATAGCATATTGTTGGGTTTTGTTTCCTAATCTACTGTGCCAGTCTATTTCTCTTAATTGGTGAATTGAGTCTTTTTTTTTTTTTTTTTTTTTTTTTTTTTTTTTTTTTTGTCTTTTTGAGGCAGGGTCTCACTATGCAGTTCAGGCTGGCCTTAAGCTCATTTTGTAGCTCAGGCTGGTCTTGAACTCACTACAATCCTCCTGCCTCAGCCTCCCAAGTGCTGGGATTACAGGCCTGTGCCACCACGCCCGGCTTGAGTCCATTTACATTGATGGTTGTAATTGAAATGTATTGATTTATGATTGACATGTTATTTACCTGGTGGTGTTTACTCCTTTTTGTCCTGTGTTTGTTCGCCCTATTTAGTGGATTCCTTCTGTTCTCATTCATGGAGTTCTGGTCATTGTGGTCCCTCTCTAGAACATCTTTCAGTAGCCTGTGTTGGGATGGCTTTGTCATCATGAAATTCTTTAGTTGTTCTTTGTCGTGGAAGTATTTCACTTCTCCATCAAACTTGAAAGAGAGTTTTACAGGGTATAGTAGTTTGGGCTGGAATTTGTTTTCGTGAAGGACTTGAAGTTCTGTGCTCCATGCTCTCCTTGCCTTCGTGGTTTGGGAAGAGATGTCAGATGTAATTCTGATGGGTTTTCCTTTGAATGTGATCTGCTTTTCTCTAGCAGCTTTCAGTATATCATTATTGTGTTGGATTTCTCAGATCTTGACTATTATATGTCTCAGTGTGTTTTTAGTTGGTTTGAAGTTCTTTCTTTGGCGTTCTGTATGGTTTGGTTACCTGAATATTAGATTGTTTTCTCATATTTGGGAAGTTTTCTACTATTACTAATGCCCATATTCTTTGTATATCATTTGTATTGACTCCTCATTGATGCATATTAATCTCACATTGTTCATCTTGGCATCATCTTGCAGGTGATGGATTATTTTTTCCTACATCCTCGTTGTTTTTAAGAGATCCTTTCTCACCTTTTCACTAGCTGCACCAGCGTCTTCAAGATCTGAAACTCCGTCTTCGCTTTCACTCAGATGGTTTTGTAGACTTGTTTTTGATTGAGATTTTAAGTTCTCCTATATATCTTTGACTCTGTTTCATGTGATCTATTTCTTTCCTGTATTGCTCATTCAAGGAATCCGTCATATTTCTAATCTCCTCTCTTTTTTTGTCAATGTCTTTTTTAGAGGTAGCTATTAATCCTTTTACTGCAGAGTTTTTTCCAAATTGGGTTTCCTCCATATATTTCTGTAATTGTTTCTCTACTTCAGATGCCATGATTTCAAAGATTTCTTTTTTTATTTCAGAAATTGTTCCTGCTCTGGGTTCCTCTTTAAAGACTGTTCTGCTGTTGTTTCTTTGCTTGTGATGCTGTTAGTTCATATGTTTCAGCTGGAATAGTGTTCTCTGCGCTTGTTCTGGATAGGCATTGGGTTTCCCCCATACGTTTCTGGATTTGATTCATTACTTCAGATGCTATGTGTTCAAAAATTTCTTTGTTTATTTCAGGCATTAATTCTGGTCTGAATTCCTCTATACCTTTATGCTATTGTTTCTTTGCTTCTGACTCTGTTAATTCATTCATTTCAGCTGAGCTAGTGCCCTCTGCACTTGTCACAGGTGGGCTCAAGGCCTGAGATTGCATTTTGCTCCTTATCTTTGTCATTTTGTATAGCACTGACCTCTGACCTTTGGTGTAGAGTTTTGGTACAGTTCTAACCTTAACACCTTATGAAATTCAGGTATTGTTATACCAAGTTCTAGTTCAGTTAGTTGTGCCTGGCTTAGTTCTGGCTGCTGTGCTCAGCTCTTTCTTGTTACTGTCCTTGGAGGTGAGCCTGTTGTGCCCCTTTGACAAGATGCTCTGCTCCTAGATTAGCTGGGTGGTTTTGACCCTAGTGTCAGTGCAGGGACTTCAGTTTCACCCCAGGCCTGTATGCCAGGCCTGGACTGGGTGTGGAGGGATGTGGGGGGTGGCGCAGGAGAGCACAGAAGATGACTCACACACTCACCGGGCCTGGGCTTTGATGAGTCTGCGGGGCTCCCAAAAGTGTGGTGGATGTTCTCACTCACAGGGTGGGCTGTGCTGGGTCTGGGGTGATGGGGCAGGACCAGAGAATGCTGGGAAAGGTCTCTCTTGTGCAGCAGGCCTGCAAGTTCTCACTTACAGGGCAGGCTGTGCTCAATGCTATCTTATTTTTCCATCAGTTTTAAAAAATTGTTTTGTGGATACATCAGTCTGAGTTAGAGGTTGTTTTCTCTAGGCCTTAAAATACTTTATCCCAAGCTCTCCTTGAGTTGAGGGTTTATATTGAGATATCTGCGTGATTCTGATAGGCTTTCCTTTAGAGGTGAATGTAGATTTTAATATTCTATTCTTGGGTTGAATTTCTAGAATCTTAGCTATTTTGTATGCTGTAGATTTTTTTTTTTTTAAATCATGGGTAATTGGAGCACTGTATGCTTTACTTTTCTGTATGTCAAATCCTTTTTCCTGTCAGGAAGATTTTCTTCCATGATCTCTGTGAGTAGGTTTTTGTTTGTTTGTTTTCCTCTTTTTGACACAGGGCCTCACTGTGCAGCTCATGCTGGCCTTGAACTCACTTTGTAGCCCAGGCTGGTCTTGAACTCCCAATAATCCTTATGCCTCAAGTGCTGGGACTGTAGGCATATGCCTGCATGCCTGGCTTTGCAAATAGGTTTTTTATGTTATTTGCACTGTCTCCTGTTTTTTTATGGACTCTGATCAATCTTATGTTATTGTTTATATCACCTAGCAGCTCCTGGATTGATTTCAGGTGGTCCATTTCTATTTTTAAGAAATTTTTCTTTTCGTGATTAATAATTGCAATCCTGTCTTCTATATCTGAGATTCTGTTCTTACATTGGCTCTGGGTTGATACTTATTAATTGTCTCTGGTGAGTAGCTTTATTGCTACCATTTAGAACCTTTAGGAAATGGCTGCTTCTTAGAGGTGTCTTTGAAGTGTAGTTGGCTTTAGGGCTTTGAATCCATAGCAAGATTCTACTACCTTTTCCATTTATTGATGATGAGTTGCTACCTAGGCCCTGTTCTTTGGCACTGGCCTATTGTATTTTTTTTTTTTTTACAGCCCTAGGCAATCTCAGTCTTGGTATTTCAGGAAGAAGCACTGATTAGAACGTGTGCCACTTGGACTAACCGGGTATAGTCAGCAATAGCGATTGCATCGCACACAGCATAGAAAATGGCACACCAAGGTAATTGTTAGCTTGGCATTTTAACTGTATGAACTAGATTGGTGGTTATGTAACAAAATCTAAATTGAACCAGAAAATTGTATGCAGTAAATAAACCCTCAACTCCCTTGGGGAGAAAATTTAAAAGGAGTTGGGGGAACAGATGGAGAAATAGGAGAAAAGGAAGAGATAAGAAGCAAGAGCAGAGGGCAAAGGAGGGTCACACGAACTTTGTGAGCTGGTGTAGAAGACGGGAGGGAAGGACAAGGAAGAAACAAAAAAATAAAAACCAGAGCAGAGTGACAGCAACAAAAAACTGGAAATTATGTTTACATTTATATAAAAATAAGAAAGAAAATCAAACGAAGCCCACTGGAAAGTGTGTCTCTGCCACCGCTGGAGGCTGTAGAGTCTAGATCCCCACCTATAAACTCCAGCAAGCCAGCAGCAGCTCCTCAGCAGGGCAGAGTCTGATCCTACCGAGCTTGCATCCCCTATTTCCATGGAAGGTGAGGCTGGCCTCAGGCTACGAGAGTGGAACCAATCAGCCCAGCCCATAGCAGCCCCCATGCCCAGAGTTCCGAGTGGGACAGCTGAACAGCCGCTGCGGTCCGCTGCGTCCACTGCTTTGTTCCACTGGTGCCATTCTCCATGAAGGCCTCGGGTCACCAGCAGTCACTGTGTGCAGTTTCTAGCAGC
>PVKA01013166.1:0-26084 GCA_004027165.1 Ctenomys sociabilis
TTTTTTTTTTTTTTTTTTTTTTTTTTTTGTCTGTCTTTTTGAGGCAGGGTCTCACTATGCAGCTCAGGCTGGCCTTAAGCTCACTGTGTAGCTCAGGCTGGTCTCGAACTCACAACAATCCTCCTGCCTCAGCCTCCTGAGTGCTGGGATTACAGGCTTGTACCACAACGCCCGGCCTTCCAGTCACAGGCTTTTTAATTGCACACTATCTCTTCAATAGTTTTCCTGACTTGTCCATGGCTTCATACTCCATGATTCTGCCCACTCACAGTCAACTAAGTTTTGAAAATATTAAACAGAAAATTCCAGCAATAAATAATTCCTACCTTTTAAATTGTGTGCTGCTGTAACACGATCAAACTCAGGCTGACCCCTTCCTTCTTGGTTATCAGTCATCCCTTTATCCAGGGTACCTGTGCTATGGAAAGGGGTGAAGGAATCATACAGCAAATGTTTACATTTTTAAAAGACTTTGTATTGTATAAGACACAGTACATTGAGTGTTTTGAGGAGGATTAATGGCCATGTGCTTTTTACTGCCATAATTTTTTTTAACTTAACTTCACATAGTTGGATCATTCTTCACTGATCAAATGCTTTGGCAATTATTTCTGTCAAATAAAAATATTGCAATGTGTCCTCAACCACTTTATTTACTACATCTGGAAGCAACAAAATACATTTTTAGACTCATCAACAATGCTACTTTCTGAAGTCAAATAACCATAAAATGCCTACATTCTGAAAACAACTTAGGACATCAAGGCGGCCTCAACAGTGTAGCTAAAGACACCCATAAAAGAAGACTTCTAACACTGCTTCAGAAAATGGCAAGAACAACAGGTCAATCTCCCTCATGAACTTAGATGCAAAAATTCTCAATAAGATCTTAGCAAATAGAATACAGCAAATCATCAAGAAGATCATATACCATAACCATGTAGGATTCATTCCAGGGATGCCAGGATGGTTCAATATTCAAAAATCTATAAATGTAATACACTATATTAATAGACTGCAATCTAAAAACCACATGATCATCTCAATTGATGCAGAGAAATCTTTTGACAAACTCCAACACTTATTCATGTTCAAGATGAATGCCATCTATGACAACCCAAAAGCTAATATAATCCTAAATGAGGAAAAACTGAAATCTTTTACTCTTAAATCAGGTACAAGACAAGGATGTCCTCTGTCACCCCTCCTATTCAATATAGTTTTGGAATCATTAGCAACAGCCATTAGAAAAGAGGGAGAAATAAAAGGAATAAGAATAGGTAAAGAAGAAGTTAAATTATCACTATTTGCAGATGACATGATACTTTACTTGGAAGACCCCAAAAATTCCACCAAGAAACTACTAGAACTGATAGGGAAATTCAGTAGCATAGCAGGATACAAACTCAGTACTTAAAAGTCAATAGCATTCCTCTACACAGATAACAAGCACACTGAAAGGGAAACAATAGAAACAATACCTTTTACAATAGCACCGTGGAAAATGAAATTACCTTGGAATTCACTTAACCAAGGAAGTCAAAGATATTTTCACAGAAAATTACAACACCCTAAGAAAAGTGATTATAGAGGATTTCAGAAAATGAAAACATATTCCATGCTCCTGGATAGGAAGAACCAACCTCGTGAAGATGGCCATACTCCCAAAATTGCTGTACAGATTTAATGCAATCCCTATCAAACTGCCACCAACATACCTCCCAGACATAGAGAAATCATTCCTAAAATGTATTTGGAAACACAAACGACCTAGAATAGCAAAGGCAATCTTAGCCAATAAAGACAAAGCAGGAGGCATCACAATTCCTGACTTGAAATGATGCTACAAAGCCACTGTGATAAATTCAACATGGTATTGGCAACGAAATAGAACTGAGGATCAGTGGAATAGACTACAAGACGCAGAGGTATCTACGAACACAGTCAGCCATCTGATCTTCACAAAGGGGCCAAACATACTCACTAGAAGAAAGATAACCTCTTTAACAAATGGTACTGGAAAACCTGGCTTTCTACATGCCAAAAACTAAAACTTGACAACAAAGTAAATGTGTCCCAAGACAAGAAAGTAGAATAAGCACTTGCCTGGCAAATGCAAGTGCCTGAGTTCAATCCCTGGTTCCATCAAAAAAAAAAAGAAGTCAAAGAAAGTAAAATACTAAAGCACATCATGGGCAATGAGTCTGAGGACAATTTAATGCCCTTGTAAAGCCAAGATCTTTTAAACACTTTCTCCAGGAAATATGCAATATTGAAATTTAATTCAAAAATGGATTAGTGACTATAGAATAATCAGGAAGAGAATGAGTTGGCCTATTAAGTCACTTGGCAGTTAATTAGCTTCAGTATCTACTTAATTGCATTCACCAAATCCTGACAAAGGAGAATTGTCTAAAGAAGGTAGAAAGATGAATGGTTTGCAGAACCCACTCGCTCACAAGGCAACCATACTTCACAATGAGAAAAAGTTATTTACAGAGGAAATTTTTAAATATTAGCCCTCATGCTCTCATCTAAACCCAAATACTTAGCAGGATTTCATTCTCAAATATGTGGCTGCTACAAAGTAACTATCATTAATATTACTTCGCATGTTGATTTCCAGACTATTTGCTGAGATAGTAGATTTACTAGAAACTATGTGAGAATATAAGCATTTATGCCTTTCTTCTTAAACTTTCTTATTTAAAAAAAGACTTTATTTCTTTAAAAGCCAGGCAGAGAGCTTTTGCTCTGCAGGTAGATGTACCTTGAAGTAAGCACGATAACAGTTCATACCACATCTTATATACCAAACGTCAGTCTCAAAGATTCATCTTATGATAGCACAACAGGTAATTTCTCAGTCAGATTTTCTCCTCACCTTAACCAAATAGGGAAATTAGACACAAGCGTCAGATGCTTTGATGCTGAGACTATACCATCTTCACTGGGAGGCAAGAGCTGAACTGATCTAAGGGTGTGTAATTCATTTCATTATAATGACATTTCATTGCCTGTGGCTTCTCCAATAATTAAAAGCACACTGTCAGTATTAAACAAGAGTAGGAGAAAAATGTCAGATCCCTTACCGAAGAAATATCAAATTAGAGTCAGAAGGACTGTCAAAAGTTTTCTCTCTGAGTGTATACTGGAAATTTTAGAGCATGTAGGTACATCCAAAGTTGTAAATTATAAGCATTAGTGCCAATATTTTCAAATTTTGTTCAGTTTAGGTCAGATGAGCATTATTTTTAAGAACAAGTGTATCTCAGGCACATCTCTACTAGTAAATATTTCAATCTTTGTTGAGTGAATAAATCCCCAGAAGTTGGGTCAAACAGGACAAAAACAGTGATACAAGAGTAACATTGGTATGCTCTCAGAAGCAAAACATTCCCAAGTACTTGGAATAGAATCCCTTTCCAAGTTAAATAAACAACTACATATTTTTACACAGAAATTTAGAAATCAAACCATATACAGTATTATAGCAGGACAGTCCTATGACTTTTTTTTCTTCTCTGTTGTTTTCATTTATTATCCTTTTTTTTAAATAAACATTTACTTGAGAGACAGTATGGCAGTAATTGGTATGACATGACAAGTAGTATGTATTTAGAAGACCAGAATGACAGGCATTGCAAGCATGGTAGTATTACACATTGCTATCCTCAGTGCAGTTGCTTAGTTCACAGATATCAGCATGAATAGTCAGGGTGAGAATCCTAACAACTGACTACTAGTTTCAAAAACCTGCTGAAGATTCTCAGGATCTTTACCTTAACCAGCAAAATCAGCACCTTGCTTCTAAGAGACAATATTTTGTTCACTTTTCTTTACCACTCAACTCTATGAATGCAGACACTAATATTAGAAACCCCAGAACAGAGATAACCAATAACATTTTCATAGTGGCAATAAAAGATAGGCAAACTAGAATATTTGGAAAACATAGTCTATTTTGAGGAAATGCTAGGCACCCAGAACAAAATAATTTCCAGAAAACATTCTATAAACATCTAAACAATATCTGTAATAATGTAACAGTTTATTTGCTCTTTCAGAAATCAAACATCTCTTCACCAAATATTCTGCAAGCAGTAATTACTCTGCTCACCTTTTACACTTCTAAAGGAGCATGAAGAATTTTGATTTGTATCTCAGTCTAATCTGCACAACTTTTTGGACAACAGGGGTGACTTTTTTTCACCTGGCCTTTCTGCAAATATCCAAACTACATTCCACACTGAGGTCATTTGATGCGAACCCATTTTAACCAACATGGGAGACAGGTAAACTTTCAGGTCAATGGCTGCATTTTTAGAGTGATTTTTCTCTTAATTATTGTACTTTCTCTTAAAATTATTATGCTTCCTGGCTTACACTTTATGGAGAACAAGGAAGTCAGGAATGTAATTATGTTTCTGAGAAGTAAGACAAATTTAAATATTTATTTTATTAAATGCTCTCATCCTGTACTAACGTCCTCAAATTTCTTGTTTATGTCCAGTATATACCATTATTATATTTTACTTAAAAGAAAAATTAATAAGGAAGTAGTGTTGTCCGCTTCATTTTGGGTTGGTCACTGTACTTCTCTGATCCTCATTAACCCCACTGATGTTAGGTAGGTTTGACTAGGGTATCAGGTGTTTTGTTTGTTTATTTGTTTTTTGTTTTGTGTGTGTGTGTGTGTGTGTGTGTGTGTGTATGTGTGTGTGTGTGTGTGTGTGGTACCAGGGATTGAACTTTGTGCTTGCCAGGCAGGCACTCATACTGAGCTACACCCCTAGCCCTGCCCTCTTCATTTTGAAGGCTGGACCAGATGCTGGGCTGGACCCCCTTTCTAACTAAGACATTTATTTGCCCCACTGCTATGAGTCATTTGTTGACTACACATAGCATGCAGCTGAGCATCACCCAAAGGACGCTTTCTATGCCCCTCCCTGACGCTGATTTGCACTACTATCTCAGTAATGAAGGCCTGCACTTAGACCATCTCTGAAGGACCACCTAGAGTTCTCAGCACAACTCCTGCCTCCACCTTATTCTCTCATGGATGTCGTGCGGAGAACATTCTCCAGAAAAGTTCCTACACATGCAGATCTCCTTCTCAGACTTTGTTTCCTGGGAAACCTGACCAAAAATAGGTGGTGCCTCTAATGATCTGAGGAAGCAGACTCTAAAATTAGGATTTCAAATCTGACTCACCCACCAGCAAGCTGGCCATAAGACTCCATGTCTGGTGGTAGGTGGAATGTAGATAGCACATAGCATGCTAGGATAGGGCAATTATTAAAGTTTTTACAAATATTAATCACAGCGGGACAATCATAGAAAAAAAAGCACTGACTATGCTTGTGCTGTGAATTTCAGAAATTTATGGAGTAATAATTTTATAATGCTATCTAAGGGCTCCTGTGATTGCTGTTGCCACACTAAGACAAAGGCTAAAGGTAATTCATTGCCAGTTTAGGGCAAAATATGAAACCCAGTGTCTCCTTGGAAGCATTTTGTGTACAGTTGCTTATCCTGCAGCCAGGGAACAGAACAGGCTATGGGTGAGGCCTAGGGTACACAAAGCTCAAATCTCAGGGTCAGCAAGTCTGCTATGGAATAATCCTGGCTCTCCTTGGGAGAACAGAAGTCTGACACTTAAGATCAGGGCATTAGGATCAGAGATCTCAAAAAAATTTTTTTAGTTTTTTTTTTTTTGTTCATGAATTCTTCCAATACATAATGATTACATTCTCTGTGGGGATCGGTGCACTCACCTCACACACCAAAGCTATTTTTTCAATCCCTTCACCTCATCTGTTTTCGCTTCATCTCTTAATCTCCTCATCATATCTGAGGGATCTCCCTACTTCTTATTACTTTTTTTTTCTTGGTTTATGTCTTCGGTTTCTTATAGAAGCCTTGGGATATTTAAACTTAGTGCCCAATTTGTTTCACTTAACATCATGGTCTCAAAGTGCATCCCTTCTCATACAAATGACTCAAGTTTATCCTCCTTCATGAAGTTGTACTCCCTTGAGTATGAACACCATACTTTATCCATCCATCTGTTGATGGGCTACTTCCAAGACATAACTATTATGAGTTGGGCTGCTATAAACATGGGTATCTAGGTGTGTCCATGTATCACTGAAAGATAATGACTAATTCCTTCAGGAAAATACTGAGAAAGGAGATAGTTAAGTCAAATGGAATTTTTAGTTGTGGTTTTTTTGAGGAATCTGCATACTATGATTTCCATAGTGATTATGCTACTTTACATTTTCACCAAGATAGAAGGTTCCTTTTCCCCTGCAGCTTCACCATCATCTGTAATTATTTGATTTCTTGTTGATGGCCATTTTATTTATGTATTTATCTATTTAGTTTTTGAACCAGGGATTGAACTCAGGTCCTTGCGCTTGCCGGGGAAGTGCTTATTCCTCTGAGCCATCTCCCTGGCCCCATAATGGCCATTTTAAAGCCCAGATTCTTCTGAACCAAAAAACCTGCAAAACTATCCAACTCTTCCTATTAAAGAACAATGCTTCTTCTTGCCTGAAGGGAATATAGCAACCCATACTGAATAGACCTGATAAAGAAAAAAAGGGTCTATATGGTGAGGGATCTGAAGAACTGAGTCAACTGCAGTAGTGAGAGACCAAAATTATGTGTCTAGGGATGGATATTTAAAGAAGATAAAAATTTGTAAATGAGATCAGTCCAGAACCCTCTCCCATGATACAGAATTTAACATGCTAGCACAGACCCCAGTTGATGGTGCTATTAGCATGCCAGTGAGGATTTGGGAAGCAGAATAAAATTATAATCCATGCTAGTTGTTATAGAAACCTTAGAACCACAATGGTTGAGGAAATAATAGGCTGAGTGTGACAAATTAAGAGATGGCCCTGAATCTAGCATAGACTGTAACATTTTGCTCTGTTGCTTTTGGAATAATACCTGGTAAACTAACAATCTTAAAGGTATCCAAAAATGGGGGAAAAGGCCCACAAAGTGTATGGCAAGGGTCAATAGGATATCCACAACGCAAACCTCTGGTGTCTGCAATTGGACCACTCCTTAGAATAAGGAATGCCGGGCGTGGTGGCGCATGCCTGTAATCCCAGCACTCAGGAGGCTGAGACAGGAGGATTGTTGTGAGTTCGAGACCAGCCTGAGCTACAAAGTGAGCTAAGACCAGCCTGAACTGCATAGTGAGACCCTGTCTCAAAAAGACAAAAAAAAAAAAAAAAAAAAAGAATAAGGAGTATAAGAATAAGGTATTTTGCCATAGGATGCTAAATGATCACACTGCAAGAACCACCCATTGTGAGCCATATTGTGTCAATCATTCATCAGATTAGACAGTCCCAGCAATGGGCTATGTCATGATAGAGTAATATGGTATAGATAGATAGTACAAGTATAGGCATGTGTAGGTATCTAGAATCCCATGTTCTCTGCCATGTGGTCATCTAGGAAGGATCTTTAGAACAAGCCATGTAAAAAGTAAAAAGCAGACACTGCCTTGTGAATGGACTGGCTCAGCTGTGAGGTTCATCCTAAATACATATGGCTGTTGCAAAACAGCCCAACTCAGACATAGATAGCAGAAAAGATAGCAGAGATGTGCAAAGCACTAAGCAGAGCATGTATCATGTACTTTGTGTAGAAGGAGTTGTCTTGGATCAGATTATGGGTAATCTTATAACAGTGGCAAATGGCTTGGCTAGCAGTTGGAAACCTAGAAATTGTGGTAACGAAAACACAAAAATTGAGACACATGGAAGTGGCATGAAG
Source organism: Ctenomys sociabilis (assembly GCA_004027165.1). Lineage (NCBI taxonomy): Eukaryota > Metazoa > Chordata > Mammalia > Rodentia > Ctenomyidae > Ctenomys > Ctenomys sociabilis. The sequence continues at coordinate 7,804 of PVKA01013166.1, forward strand.
TGGGAAGATATTTGTATCACATGTTAACATACAATACTGGCTGCCACAAGTAGACAAAATGAAGCCAGCTGCCAGTGGCCATCTCTTTCATTAGCATGCAGTTCAGGAATAATAAGGCCATAGAGATTAGCTATGGCTTCAGAGAGAGAGAGACCACATATGAATCCAACAGTCTATGTAGCAGATTGCTAATTGGTGCTCAACTTGTTACACACAGCTGAATTGAACTAGCATAGTGCTCATTTGGGAGACCCACCTGAGGACTGTTGCCAGCAACATAAGAGGTGGAACTGGAGAAGCTGTTGAAAGGCTGTTGGGGAGCTGTTTGGAGAAGTTGTTGGAACTCTTGGAAACTGCTGGTTCTCTTGGGCTATTCTTCTGGGGGACTTTGTCATGCTGGCTTTCCTCATTAACTCATCTGTTCTTATCAGTGGAGGAGTTCAGGACTTCGTTGTGGTTGAGAATGGCTACAGTTCATTTCAGAGGAGCTCTGATCCTCATCTTGTGCATTGCTTCCTGGATCTAAGGGGAAAGACTGCCAGCCTCCTAGAGATGCCTGTCATGTTGGCTTTCCTGATGGAAGCTCAGCCTTCCTCATCGCTGGAGGAGCTCAGGACCTCACTGTTGCTGAGGTTGGCTGTGGTACTTTTGGGTGAAGCTCTGGTGCCCCCTTTCAGTATTGCTTCCTGGCTCCAGTTCAGGTCCCTCAGTCAGCTATCACAGATCCTTCATCCCACTGATACAGATGTTCTAACTTCCACCACTGACATTTGAGCCTTTCCAGTGCAGATGTATGAAGCAGACCTGTATGAGACATTGTCATGGGCCCTAGGATTCCAACTGGACTTCTGAGATGCATTGTTATAGGCTCTAGGTTTGAAGCTGGACTTGTGGAGGATATTAGGATTCAGGGCCTCATCTGGATTCTTAGATCTTTAATGTGTGGGCATATTTCCTGCACTCCTTGTATATGATTATTTGGGTGATTATAAAATAATCTTATAAAATGAATATTGTATTGCATTATTCCCTTTGCAAAACCCCAGACTACAACAACATGCATTTCCACTTAACAGGACTGACCTGTCACTGCCAAAAGTCCAACCAATAAGGATCAGAAACCAGTTCTGAATTTCTATACATCATCATACTTTGAATAGACTAACTGACCACTTTATGGTAAACCGATTCTATCAGACTGGGCAACATTTCATCTTGAATGCAACTAACTCATACCCCAAGCAGATGTTTGTCCCCCCTGCCTGAAGGGCCTTAGACATAAGCACTAGCTTAAGAACATCTGACAGAGAATAACTCAAAACCACCTCAGATCCAGGAGAAACACTTCATGGTAAAAGAGGGAGAGGTAGAAGGCATAACGTCAACAGATCCACCAACTCTGGCATGTATTGTGCAGCACAGAAATTGCTGGCTTAAAAATAAAACTGAAGAACATTTTTAAGAATACCTTTTATTCTAATTTAAAGGTAATATTCTACAAGACATCAACTATAATTTGCTGTACAAAATACACAATATGTCAATGACCACTATAGTGCTATGTCTCATCCCCAGCTCTTAAAATACATAGCTCAGGAGAACACAGTGTAAAAGCAGAGGTGTCCCGACATGCCAGCACTCACAGGGAGCACTTCTGCTTGGGAGAATTGTGTTTTGCATGCCTGCAAAGTTAGCTCCTGTGGACCTATAGTTATCAGCTCCCAGGGCACTCAGGAAGAATTCCACCAAATTTTGAGACATACCTGCTGTGTATTCATTTGGGGTTTCTCATACTAAAACACCAATAGGTAAGGAGACACTATTCTAGCAAGGTAATTTATTATGATTGTTAAGGCTGAAGTTACAAAATAGAGGCCAGGAAGAATACACACAAGCTCCTGGGGATCTGTTAGTAATCTCTTGTCCAGTTCAGCTGACGTGAACAAATGAAGTAACCACACACTAAGAAAAACACCCCCAAGAACAGTTATGTCACTCCACACAAAAATAAATAGAGGTGTTATCTGAAGCTATAAAGAATCTAAAATAGCAAAGAATAATTTGGCAGTGGAGTTTAGTCCTGAAGCGTGTTCTCAAAGAATAATAGAACATCTCCATAAACTTCCTTTTGTCAATTCCATAGTAAAAGAGACCAACTAGAATTCTGGAAGGGCAGTTCTCAGATGAAATGGACCTATACAAATCAAATAGATTTGAGCAATGCACTGTGTTGGATGAAATGGTACATCATCAAGCATCTCCTCCAGGACCCAGAGGTGCATGCTCCCAGCTTCCGGCCATATTGACTACTGAGGGTTTGCAGCCGAGTCTTTCTCTAGACCTTACTCTCTACTTTAGTGCCTTTCTCAGCATTGCCCCATCCCCTCAAAGGCAGCCCATATCTAACAACAAGCTGACTGAGGGACGTAAAGATCTGAGACAGCTCCATGCAGCACTGGGCATTTCCTGTACTTGGCCTGAGTTTGTACTGAACCTGCTTCATTGGTCAGGTTCTTTATTGTGTCTTCCTTTCTCACAAGACCTGTTGCTGAGAGCATCCCACTCTAAGCTCTGCATAGAAATCTCCATTTCAGTTTGTTTTCCTGGGAAAGATCCAACAAGGACAAAAGTGTGGTTACCACAAGACTACAGTTTATATGTCACCATTTCTACAGCATTTGTCACCTCGCTGCATTATCAAAGCCATTCCAAGAGATAGGATAGTTATTATAGTAAATGATAAAACACAGTTTCAAAAGGATCAAATGAACTCCCCAGGCAAACAGGAAAAATTTTATTAATTAGCTATTTATATTACATCTCATTTCCAAGATACAGGAGGGTGGCCCAGATTTACAAAACAGGGATAAAATGTAGGTCTTCTTAATGTAAGTAACCTGATTTCTACTCGTTTGCCACAAAATAACAATGGCAATAGTATGACTTACATGAGAGAATAGGCCAGTTATTTATAAGTTGGTTAAGAGATTCATTCTAAAAATTATATTATAACCAAAGTTAAACTACCCAACTTTTTTTTAAGATAAAGCAGATAAGTTGAAATGAACTAAGACTGCACTGAATTTGAAATCATTACTTCAAAACTGACTTTTTCACTTTGCTCTAGGAAGAAATAACTGCCCTTGAGTATATCAATTACCATGGAGCCCCAACAAGAGCATATATTGATCACCTGGGACTCTCTCGGTTACCCTTCCCCAGTACTGGCTAGTATATCTATGCACGTGTAGGGTCACGCAGCATAAAAGCTAAATGTAATTGAAAACTCTTCACTTATTTTATGTAACAGAAAATAGAGGATTAATTTTCACTAATAGAGGCGTCACCTTTAAAGAACATTCCAGGCTCTGTCATTTCAAGCGTCACTTCTTGGCAGGACAGCACATGGATGGTGTGTGGCAGGTGTACTGCCATCCTTCCCACTGCTCAGAGGACAGGGCTGCATTCTTCCCAGTACTTCTGGTGGGTTTTTGTGTGTGTGTGTGTGTTTGTTTGGTTGGGTTTTTTTTTGTGGAACCAGGGATTGAACTCAGGCCCTTGTGCTTGCCAAGGAAGTGCTTATTCCACTGAGCCATCTCCCCAGCCCCATATTATTCTCTTTTTAATATATATTTTGTAATTAAAATTTACCCCTTTGTTGCAGGTATGATTTTTGAGAGCAAACAAGCTACTGTGAGCCACGCCCATTGAACAGAATGAAAACACTGCACTATGGTAATAAGTTGCCGAAACGAGGTTCTGCAGGGAAATTCTCAAAATTGCCAATTTTCTATGAGGCACAGGAGACGTCACTAATATAGAAGTCTTCACAGAAAGGAACACTGTCCCTTAGGCGCAAAGATACCAAACAATTTGCAGAAGTTCTATGTTCAGAGGAACTCTTTCCTCTCCACCACAAATTCTGAATGTTGTATAATATAAATTAGGAGAAAGGAAAAGAAAATTAGTGAGTTATTTCACCACATTCAGAAATTTACAAGGCAAACACTCCATAAGAGTTGTGGTTGCTCTTTAATAATAGAATTTTATAGAGTTTTGCAAAATTCCAGAACTTTTGTCACTCTGTGCATTATTTTCTGCTTGCTTTTCTAAACCTTAGGAAATAGCAATGACAAAAGGAAGCAGGGTTGAGGGAAAGGGAGAACTCAGGGAGAATGGAATGGTAGCAGCAACCAAGAGCTGGGTCAACAGCCTTCATGCCAGAGCTGAGTACAGACAAGACAAGAAGGCCAAGAGGCGAGAGAGAAGATGGGCAGAGTGGGGAGAGAAGCAGCTATTCCTTTTTATAGTCCCCCCAGCCTAGACACAGCACTGGATTAGCTATTTTATGCGAATCCTATCGCCTCATTCAATTAAAACATTTTTGCAATCAAGGCCCATATCTCTTAGTTCATAGTGTCCTATCTGTACCCAGAAGCATGTCCTACAAATCCTGGGTGCTTAATAAATGTTTTTCTGTCATTTAAAAATGTGTCCTAAGGGCCGGCAAGATAGCTCAGTGGACTAAGCACCTGCTTTGGCAAGCAGAGGGAGCAGGGCTCCATCCCCAGTCCTGCAGGCCACACCAGCCCCACCCCCAGGAGTACTGAGCTGGCCACCAAGCTCATGTGTGGTGGCACATGCCTGTAATCCCAGTGCTGAGGAGGTTGAAAACAGGAGGATGACTAGGAGGAGTCTGAGCTGCGCAGTGAGACTGTGTACCAAATACATAAAATGAAAAAAATAAAATTTTGTCCTAAAAACATATATTGCTTTTATATATCATGACATCCAAAGCTATGATCAATTTATCATCTGTGTAGCTCAAGTAAGGCGTCTTAATTAGAGCACCTTTTTCACAAACTTCTGTGATTTTTTTAGTTTTAGCTCATTCGTTACAAAATGCCATAAAATCCCCTGGAAGTCTTCTCAAACTTGTGTGCTTTTTTCTCAGTGCTGTAGCAAATATCTCAGTCAATGAGTTAAAGAGTCGACCAAGCATTTGGTTGTAACAGATCCTAAAAGTAACTTAGGCATAGCCAATGTCCCTCATAAAAATTACTTATCACTCCTGTTCCACAGAGTTTCTAGGTATTAAAAGAGTTGTACATTAGAAATGAGGTAGGGAACAGATGTGCATGTTCACCAGCGGTTTGATGAGCCAGGATAATGGATCTGTACTGAAGTGCAGCTAAATGTTACAGATGCTAAATTAGCCACTTCACATATTTCTAACTCACTAGGTTGAACAAAGGGGCAAAAGACACACATGTGTCCCTATACCTCTTCTCAGGAGCAATCTGGGTTTTTTTTTTTTCTGCATTGTAAAGTATCAGTTGTGTCACTTTCTGTAACTTTGTTTTAAAACAAACAGAAACTGGCAGATGGTTGTTGCCATTCATTGGGACAAAAATAAAATTGAAAAATTTTGAATTTTTACACTGACTACAGTTTGAGACAAGTCTCCAGGGAAGAGAATGTCATCAAAGGCATCAGTTCAGCACTCTCCTGGGTTAATAAGTTTTGTTTTGTTTTTTTTTTAACCTGGCGGTTTTTATTTATTTTTACTTTTTTTTTTTTGTATTTGGTAATCCCAGCGCTTGGAAAATTGAAAACAGGACAGTCACTAGTAGTCTGATCTGTATAATGAGACACTGTAGACTCTACTAAATACATAAAACTAAAATAATCCATTTGTTTTGTATAAAATAAAATATTTTAATGAATATCTTTTTTCAATGTGTTATAATATTTTATCACAAGCATATCCATAAAATAATCTATTTTTTAATTTATTTTTTATTTTATTGAAGTACAAATATCAATCAGACAGTTTCAAGACACCTTAACAAGACAGATTCGATAAATTAATACATTGCAAACTGTTTTCATAACGTTTTGGTATTGTATAAGGTGCATACATGATATTATATTTACAGATATTATTTTAGCAGATGTCTCTTATCAGTAAATTAAGAGTGTAGCTGCTTAATTATCTTATTTTTTATACCTGAATTATATCAAAAATTCAATAATAATTTTCCGAGTGGATGACCATAGTACTAGAAGCCGACATAATATCCTGTCCAACCACCATTAGTGCAGATCTTGCCTCTCATAGGATTATGTAGAAGCACAGCGTTATCTATCCCAAGGGTTAATAATTTTTTAACTTTTGGTTTTATTAGTGCTTAAAACTATTCCAGTCACCATGGGGAGCTGGTGCCTGTACAGAGCCCATCTCAATTCCTATGTCCTCTTACTTCCCCTGTACTGCCTTTCAGTTCCCCTCCCATGTATTTCACTGTTTCCTCTTACCTATTTTTATTTGCTTTTTAATTTATTTATACTTTTGTTCTGGGACATAATAACAGCCATGTGATATTAAAGTTATGTGCCTGATTTATTTCACTTAACATGACAGTCTCAAGGTAATTATTTTGATAGCTTGTATTTACATCCCAATTCCCAGACTTTAAAAACTGCTTAATATATTTTAGCTTAAAGTTTCCAGAGAAGTGAGTGGAAGGTCATGTAACAGTTTATTTTTATATAGAATCAAAACAAAAAGAAAAAGGCACAAAAACAATTTCAAGTGTCTCAATGAACATCAGTATTTTGCCAAATCCCTTAACTCCCAGAACGCAAGAATGTATTTGTGTATCGTTAGATTTTTCTAATACATAAAAAAATAAGTGGCACATAATTAAATATTAACTCTTAGGTCCTTTCCAAAAATTTGTTGAAATCATGATTATAGACTGTCAATATTCTGATCCTTGGATTTGGGAGCATGATTGATCTTTATGCATTAAGACTAAAACTATTCCAGTTCTACTACATCCCGAAGATTCACCAAAGCACATGTACATTGGATCTTTAATGTTTTGTGTTAACTTGGCTATCCTGTAAATAAATGCTGCAATCCAATAATAAATAATAAATTTAGACTATTCAATAAACGTGTGTGTGTGTGTGTGTGTGTGTGTGTGTGTGTGTGTGTGTGTATGATAGACAAATCTTTATTTTAGGAATGGATATTTATCATTTGGGGAAAGGTGAAACAAAAACTTCTTCCTATTTGTGAAAATTCCCCTCAGTTACACAATGGCAGGTTACATTTCATTCTACCACCTACCATGGAAGCTGAAGGGGAGGGTAGTATCCTCCCTCACTCTATTAAATCGCTGAAGTCAAGGATAGACTCAGGAAGCAGCTCAACCAATCAGACGTTGGGTATTCATCTCCAAGTCTCTGAGCCTTGAGGCAGAAAAGGGAAAACATAGCACACATTAAGAATCAGCCCTGTGCACCTGGCAGTAGGTGGTAGGAGGCAACCTCAAGTGCCACCCAGCCACAGAGCTTCAGCAGAGCTAAAGCTGAAGGCAGCGTAGCTTGAGCTGTAACAGGACTGTAAGTGACACAAGGTGACTCAGGTCGGGGCTTATGGAGAGTACAGACCCTGTTTATCTCTGAGCCAGTCTCCCGCCCTTCCTAGTGGTTCTGTCAAATAGTTCTAATACGTTTCATTTCAGCCTTAAGTTATCCAGTCAGTTTCTGATACTGGCGATGAAGAAACTTAACTGGCGCAGCCTTAGTAAGTCCACTAATTTTCTTGGACTTTCATCTTTCATCACATCTTATTAGTCACATGCTGAAATAGTACATTGATTATCAGTTTGTTCAAGGTTCTACCCCACATAAGATGTGATCTTTGGACTTTCTATTTCAAATACACAAATATCTCTTCATTTAACTTTCCATTTTCTAACATGTAGACTTCTCATAGGTGGCATATGAGAAGCAGAGAGGATTTAAATTTGTTCATTTTAACAAAAATATTCAAAAGCATCCCATTCGCTCCCTTATCAACTGTGTTTTCTTGGTAATGAAGTATCTGCATTCTGCTGACTAGCTTGTTTGTTCTCTCAGTGTTTTTGTGAGCATGGCAGTGGATGTCTATTTAATTGATCTTTACCTCACTTCTTTATTTATTATAACTGTGAGTAAAATGGCATATCCTAAATCATGTTTCATGTTTCACACAACAAAAACACTGCAACGTAGCTCTCTGCAGCCCTTCTCAGAACCTTTAATACACTAATGTGACTCTAAGAGGAACATAAAATATTTCCTTATAGTATTTGTCTGTGGAACTTTTTTCTCAAAGCAATTTTCCTTATGGTTCTTTGGGGTATGATTTAGGAAATGCCACACAGAAGAGACCATTCTTAATTACAAATAAAATCATATTTCCTCCTGATTAAAACTCTGCCATCATCCATGATAGCTCATGGATTATAGGAGTGGAAGTTAATTTGGCCTTAGGCCATATCCAACTTGCCTTTATTTTTGTGAAGTATAGGAGCAAAATATTCTTTTTATGATTTTCAACATTTAAAAAAATCAAAGGAGAAGTATATTTCATAATATGTAGACACTGGATAAAATCTTCATTTCAGGATCCATCAGTAAAGTTTCACTGGGACACAAGCATACTCATTCATATTATCGAAACTCCTCTCACACTGCAATGACAGTCACATCATTGCAGAAAAGAGACTCAATTTCAGCTTATTAATAACCCAAAAAGTCAATTTAGAAATAATCAGAAATATCAAACTGCATGACCCATAAAATCTAGAATTTTTTAATGTTATGTGATTGGTACAAGGCCTCAGTACTCAGCTTGGATTTGTAGTGATCCTCCTGCTTTCAGCCTCCCCAGCACTAGGATTATAGGAATGTGCCACCATGCCTAAACTCAGGCCAGCTCAATGTGCCCTGGGAGCAGAGCTGGCATGGCATGAGGTGCCAGAAATCAAACCAAGGTGTCTATGCCTAAGTTTGCCTAAGCAAGCGCTTCAGTCTGCTGAGCTATCTTGCCAGCCTGTAAATCTAGAATATTTACTTACCCAGCTTATTGCAGACAAAGTGTGCCAATGCCTAACTTCCTTACCAAACAGAAGACAGCCTTCTATAGCCATTGCACCCACACACTGAGATTAGCCTTCTATACTCTGCCACCTATATTTGAAACCAAAAGAGCTGCTTGAAGTTACACTACCCATTGAGCAAATTTTATCCATGAATTCTTAAACTTGCAGTGTTTCTTTCTTTAAGATACACTGGATACACAACAAAATTTTAGTGTCATTTTTCTTCTGCAACAACAAAAACATTTTAATTCCATCTGAAAAAGAAATTTTTCATGGTTTACCAACCTCAAAAGTACTCTATTTGGGCTTTTGTCAAGGAAACTACTTCACCAGATGTTTGAGGGTTCTTGTGCACACATTTGTGCCTTCAGAGATAAGTACATTGACTACACTCACTGGAAAACAGCCTTTTCATAAAGGGAATGTAAATTTTATGCTCAAAATTTTATCCTATATTTTTTCTAAGGAATTTTAATGCTAAAGTAATTCTTTAAATTATTGACAAAAGTAGCCAAGGTGTTTGATAAAGTTTTCAAGTAGCCCTTACCTACAAGATCACTTTGATGTAGCAGAAATATAAACCCCAGGCAAAGAACAGCAAAGCCCAAATTGAGCATAAATAAAAGGGAACCGCTCAAAATTTCTGCATGACTTGCCTATTTGATATACATTGTTCCAGAGAGGACTCTTAAGACTCGAAGGTTCTCAGCTCAGTGGTAGCTTCTTTGTGGCATATTTTTCAGGCCTTCGGGATGAGCAGAAATATATGCAGGTTGTAGCACAACATGGTAATAAGAAAACAGTCCTAATGGGAAAATACTAGCCATTTCTGCATCTGACATTTCCTCAACATGTTTTCTTGACAGCTCAAAACCAGTATTTTTAGTTTAAAAAAACAGATCCTTGGAAATCCCAAGTTTATTTATACACTAAAATGTCAGTTTACTAATAAGGGGAGATACCAAAATGTCAAAATGCTTCTTTCCATATCTGATTTATGTTTTCCCTAAAGTAGGGTTTATTTCTCTGGGACGTTTGCATCAGGAGACCCAAAAAAGAAAGCGAGGCATAAGCAGCAATCACTTCTTAGTATTATGCATATGAAAAGGCTTGGTAAATTGGCTCCCTTTAGCTCTAAGGACTAGCACATTTCTTTACAATTTTCCTATCATTGAAGCCTCTCATTTCCAGAGTTATGAAGAAAAGAATTCTAGAAAGCAAAAGTTGCAAAGAAAGTACTGCAGCATGGACCAACTCCTGCAGGAAGCTTTCGCAGGGCAGGAGGGCACAGTATGTGGGCATGCCCATCTCTTCGGCTTCAGATGCACCCATGCCCTGTTTGCATGCCCTACTGCATCCTTGTCATAGGTTTCTGGGAATTCCACAGCTTTCAGGAATGACAAGCCATGTTCCTTTGTTTGTAGCAAATCCTACCGTTGTTTCACTCACTTGTTCAATAAACAGACTTGAGGCCAGCCAAATAGCTCAGTGGATTAAAGCACCTACAAGCAGGCACAGAGGCCAGGGGTTCATCCCTGGGCCTGCTGTGCCAGCCCGCCCCCAGGGAGCCCTGAGACTGACATTAACAATGGGTGTGATGGTACGTGCCTGTAATCCCAGCACCTGGGAGGCTGTAGATAAGCAGATCACTATGAGTCTGATCTAGTAGTGAGACCCTGAACTGCCTATAGGCCCTACCCTAAAATACAAAAATAAATAAATAACAAAGAGACCTGAACTCTTTCAATATATATCAGACTAAGTCATTTCTCAGACATGGAAGTTGTACTCTGTACCTTTTCTAGAACCTTCAGGTGGTATAAATACATAGTTACATCCATATTATACCAAAATCAGGCAATAGAAGGAAAATGTTGCTAGTAAACATTCAGGAAGCACTGGTCACTTTATCAGTCAGTATATAAGATAGAGTGCCTGACCCATCCCACTGGATTCATGTGTTTCTTCACTAGTAGTGAAGGCATGGGCAATGGGGCATGCACAGTTAGACACCAGTGCACAATGAAAAGCAATGAATGAGCACAAGAACTTTACGAAGAAGCATATTTTGCAATTAAATCTATTCTGTTGAAGAGGAAAGAAAATCAGGATGAAGTTGTTCTACTTTCAAATATACACAAGGTAGCCTTCTGTAATATAATAAAAAGGCAGATAATACAGTACTAAGAAGTTTCCATGTAACAAAATTACTGTGCACTCAAATACTAATAGTTCATTTAGTTAGTTAATAAATACTTATTGGGCACTGTCCTGTTCAGGTATTGCTCAAAGGACACACAATTACACTGTCATTCATCCTTTCATGAAGTCACAGACCTGAATAATATAACGTCGCACATGAAAGCTACAGATAAAAATTGTTGATATTAGGAAGAAAAGGAAAGTATCTAAGAAAAAAATAATAAAAAGAAAAGGAACATAAATAATATTTAAGAAGACTCAAGGTTAGAATTGAATTCCTCTGGCACTGAACAGGCAGCTAGAGAATGGGGGAGTGGAGGGAGATCATTCTTTCTATTTACTGTTCTCATATCACATTCTTACATTTGTTAATCCTCTACAGAGAACCTGGACAAATTTAATCCATTCACATTTCCTTTAGACAGGCAATATCATTTCTAGCAGTATAGTCAAATATAATAACAAATGCACCTACAAGGAAAGCCATCAGTTTGTCATAAAGAGATTTTACTATTAACTGTAAAGCATTACAATGAAATGAACTCAGGGACAACACTTGGCCTCCAAAAGAGTAGTTTGATTCACTTAAGCTTAAGTTTACAAGTTATATACCTTTGCTCTAATTTTTAAAAAGTTTTCTGATTTATGTTGTCTTTACCCATCAGCAAAGTACATTTCTTAATATCTCAATGTAAGCATCAAATAAGATCCACAGAGGCAGAGCAAGGCACAAAGAAGCTATATCAAGATTACTGCAGACTTGGCCTCATAAGGGATTTAATTCTAAGCAGCTATCTATTTTCAACATTATCATTTTAACCAGAATTCACTTTACTATTCAGGGCACTATGAAAATTCTTCTACCTAAAATGTAGGCCAACATATCAACTCATTAAGTTCAACAAATGTATTTGTACTATGTTTATGGAGTCATAGAATTTTTGACTTAGACTTCTAAATGCTAGAATATTTATGGTTGATTACTTCTTTAAAATATGATATATCACCACAGAGACCTCTGAAGCCATTTAAGCATTCCTCAATAGTCAGGTAAAGTTAAGCTAATTGACCATGAAATACCTATGACTGCATACTTCACAGACTATAACAATCTATTTCTAGCTAGATGGCCTTGCCACAGTGAGGATGGGGCTGAGCAAAGCATCATTGCTAGAAAAGATTAACTTGTTTATTGTGCCTGGAAGAAAGATTTCTCTAGCAGAGCACCATCTTGAAGCTTCAGTATCCAAAGGCCCATTTTCAAGCATTCAGAAGTTTAAAGATCTCTCCCTCCCTGCAGCACCACCTTTTAACCAAGAGCATATCCAACAATCAATGGAAAGAGCAACTACGCAGTAGAGCAGCACTGCATGTAATGTTTAAAGATTCCAACAGCTCCCTGCAAAGAAGATGCTGGAGATGTGGGAATCCAAGCAGGCACAACCCATGCCAGCCCTCCCCCAAGTTCTGAACCAATTAAAAAACAAGACACATGTTGGCAGCACACAGGAGTTCAAAATATCTTTGTCACTAATAATGGGTAAGTTGAAAGACAGAACTTCACATAAGAGCCAAGTAGGCCTGAAAACTCCCTGCCCTCCAAATCCAACCCTAGAGACTTCCTGAGAAATAAAACCTACACATTCACACACATACACACACACACACACACACACACACACACACACACTCTGGAAGCTGTCTCAGGTACAGTTCCTACTGATGAAGGAAACCACCAGCCCCACAGGGGCTGCACTTGTTCTTTATGGATGAAGGGAAGACCACAAGTTTTACCTGGTTCATCTAAACTACCTCAAGTGAACTCATAGAGTCATTATTTAAGAATTCCATTTGTTTCATCATAAATTTCCATTGTCATCAAGTTTTCTTTCTGAAAGTTTTCTACTTTCAGAAGTAGAAATGAGTTTACATGACTATTTAAAACATACTTGATGGTAGCATGCTAATATAATTCCAGACCTCTAGGAGGTTGAAGCAGGAAGATCACAAGCTCAAGCCTAGTCTGGGCAATTTCCCAACTCTGAAAACCCTATTTCAAAATAAAGAAGTTTAAAAGGTTGGGGATATGGCTTGATGTGAAGGCCTTGCACCCCTAGCACCACCAAAAAGGAAAAGAGAAGAGAAAGAGATGGGAGGGAAAAGAGGAGAGAAGGAGAGAAGAGGTGAGAAAAGGAAAGAAAAAGCACCTTAGTGAACCATGAGATATTTAACAGGACTACATGAAAACAAAAGCTACATAAAGAAAAAGCTTTCAAAGCCGGGCGTGGTGGCGCAGGCCTGTAATCCCAGCACTAGGGAGGCTGAGGCAGGAGGATTGTTGTGAGTTCGAGACCAGCCTGAGCTACAAAGTGAGCTTAAGGCCAGCCTGAACTGCACAGTGAGACCCTGTCTCAAAAAGACAAAAAAAAAAAAAAAAAAAAAAAAAAAAAAAAAAAAAAAAAAAGAAAGAAAGAAAAGAAAAAGCTTTCTTATCAATAGAAATTGATTTCACAAGTTTTTAGAAAAAATTTTCCCAATATACATGAAAGGTAAGAGCAATAAATTTATAAATCCAAGCCAGCTGTAATTGAATCAATTTATTAAAAAAATGAAGCAGTCTGAGAGGAAAAGGAAGCAGCCCTAAAATGGGGAGATGTTGACCCTTTCCTAAAAGTCAAGCCCTTTATGGGAAGATAAAGGCTGCTGCCTAGACCCATAAATAAATTTTGAATATGCAGTCTAATAAAGATGTGTTCCAAAAACAATATATATAATACTAGAAGAAAAAAATCCCATTCATGAATGGTGAACACTCATTGACTAACGATGAATTCTCATTATTGCTACTTGGTGGAAATATATTTTAATAGTATAATAACCTCTTCAATTAATTAATTCTCCAATCATTTATCACAGTGTAACAGCTGCCAAGCAGGCTCACAGCTTAGTAAAATGTAGGGCTCATCACTTTCACACGACAGTGAGCTGCTTAGACTGTTATATAATCATAAGTAATGCCATTCATATATCCACTTAATTACATCTATTCAATTATGGAGACCGGAGAACCACAGAGAAGGGTGGCCCAGAAATGTCAGATCCTGCAATAGAAGTCGAAAGTGACTTCCGATGTCAGTCTTTCACCCCGGTATTTCTGGGTTTGCCTGACCACTCTTTTCTTTTTTCTTGTTTCTCACACTTCCATTGTCAACCTTTTTCTTCCACTTCATCTTCTTTATTCTTATATCTGTAGAGGATTTCAGAAGGACTGCCTATGTAACATGGTGAATTTCTAAGAAAAAACTAACAGTCTTAACACCATTTGTACTAGAATGGGACAGAGTTCCGTCTAGAAGTGAGCTCCCAGACTCCATGGAGTGAAAGACCTGGAACACATGCGCAGAGCAGAGGAAGAGATACAGAGCTGGAGCCTAAATTCTATTATCAGTAGAAACGAAAAATGAGGGGGAAGTAAAGAAATACCACAGGCCAGTGGTGCCTACTGTTCAGGCCCCACCCTGCCGCATCTCAAAGAAAAACAAAAATCCTTTTCCATCTTAAACTGAATTTTATTTTCCCCTTCTCTAGAGGCTAAAAGTCTAAGACTTAGGTACTAGAACTTTGGTTTCCCTTGCAGCCCCTCTACTGGGCTCGCAGATGCCCATCTTGTCACTGGTTTCTCCCGCAGCATTTTCTCTGTGTACTCACCTCCCTGGCATTGCAAAGAAAATATTAGGGAAATATATTTAAGGGCCGATGACATAGCTCAGTGGACTAAGTGGTTACCTAGGTAAGCACAGGGGCCAAGGTTCAATCCTTTGCATGACATGCTACACCTGCCCCATCCCCAGGTGCGCTGAGCTGGTGAAGGAGTCCAAGCGTGGTGGCATATGCCTGTAATCCCAGCACTAGGGAGGCTGAAAACAAGTGGATCACTACAAGTCTGAGCTGCATAGTGAGACTCTGCACAAAAAAAAGAAAAAAAATTTGAAAAGAAATATATTTAGCAGTTTGCTGTTGTTACACACACACACACACACACACACACACACACACACACACACACACTTTGCAGCTCTGCCCAGCACTGCTCTGGAAAAGAATTGCAAGGACACCACAGTGACACAGTGTGCCCCAAGCTGGCGTCAGCTTGCCTGCAGCACCCTGGACATTGTATTTAAAATTCAGGAAGATGTTCAGAATCACTGCAAGTTTTTTACACAATATTGTGGACAAACTGAAATTTATATAGAGGTTTTCAAGTCATCTTTTTTAAAAGTTTAGTAAGGTTACTGCTATAGAATTTAGATGTAGGGGAAAACCCACTCAGGACCCCCTTTCTGTCCCTCTCTTGGACAGAAGCTTTTTTCACCCAATATATATTCTACTCTTAAAAAAATTATTCATATATATGTATATATATACATATATATAATTTTATTGTCATTTTCTTCATACTAACCATTGATTTTTGATTTATGTAATCATCTAACAGTGTTCCAAAGGTTCCTGACATAATTAAAAGGTAAAAACTATCTTTAACAATACCATACAAAAGCAAAATATCAAATTCATTTGTTCCTGTAGAAAATTGTCTTTATAAATAGCTCTGGAACCACGTACACACTGATTATAGCATTTACAAAATAGAAAATAAGTTTTGCACTTAATCACTTTTGAAATCTTCATTTTATACTCTGTACTCAAAAAGGCCACAATATCAGAGAAATTAAATGTGTATAGGTAGATCTAGACCTCAGTGCCTAAAGCACACAAGCTACCTTTGTCCTGAGATGAACATCCTGTCTGGAAAAGTCAGCTTAATAGGAAACCCTATATCACATGGTACTAACTTTGTAAAAGTATAAATAAAATACCTTTTTGTTTCTTTTTTTTTTTTTTTTTGCAGAACCAGGGATTGAACTCAGGCCCTTGCACTTGCCAAGGAAGCACTTATTCCACTGAACCATCTCCCCAGCCCCTTAAAATACCTTTTTGCTGTGAATTTGTCTTGTATATATGTATATATAAGATAGTTAGGATAGATATACAGCTACTTTCTCTTAGTTCATTGAGAAGAAAAGTTTGTACTAATATTGTTTAGACAAAATATTACATCTGCATCTTGTCCTCTGAATAACTACTATAAAGACAACAATATGCAATGTATTAATTATTATAACTGTCCTACTAACTTATTTTGAAACTGTTTCATTGCTATTTTATCTTTTTTCTCATTATGAATAAAAATAAAAATTTAAAAAATCTCATACAGCTTCTAACCATAAATGTGTCAATCATCCCCAAGGATAAATAAAATTAGCTGCCTATACAATGCCTATAGCACCATTTTTGATCTTCAACTGTGGACCCAGACCCCCTTTCTACCCCCATGGTCTCTGTCTCCCTGTTTTCCATCACCTACCTTATATTTTACTCATCTTTGGAGACATCTGAGCCAGTCTATAATGCTCTGTAGACACTTGCAGTTATTACAGTTTCCAATCCTGCCCATACTTAAAACTTCCAACTTCATATCCAGTAAACACTCCCCTCTCTTAACTAAGGCTCCTTGTATTTCTCCTTCTGCCTTCGTTTTTCTGGTTCTAGCTATTCCTTTGCTGAATGTAGCATTTACAGCAAAGAGATGTGAACACTGTAATCGTACTTCTACACTTGAATTTCCCCCTCAGCCAACAGGATTCTCTGTTCAGTGCGCACTGAAAGGCTCCTTCTCTAGAGGACAGCACAGGTGGCTCCACTGGCTTTCCAGGGCAGCCTTCTCATGTGGATAGAACATCTGCTCTAGCCAAGGGCTCGCCCCCATTGCCATCTGCACTGAGCAAGGACACTAGGCTTCCTTGAGCTGCCAACCTAATGTAACATCACACCCCTTGGTTCCCTAACTAATGGGTACACAAGCCCGTCACTTGTAGGCCTCTCTTCTTGCTCTCAGCTGGCCAGGCACAGCTCACGTGACATGGGACAGTGAACTAAGGCTGCTGCAAGCAAGCAGTCCAGGCTTAGGAAGCAAATCAACCTCCTCAAGGCAAATCCTTGGAGGTATTCTCTTGAACCCTATTTTTCATAGTTGGTGAGCACATAACTGTAAGAGGGGAAAGCCCCCATAACTTTTGTATCTCTTAACTTTTGTTTATATCTGCACAGCATTATAGCTAGAGTAGCAGGACCAATTCAGCACTCATTTCATGTAACTTTTCTGTACTTAAAAATTCATTTTTCCTATGTTACCTAGAAATATATACAAAGGAAAAGTTCACCAAACATATGAATAGCCCTCTGAAATTTTAGCAAAATTACGAAACAAGAAGCTTCATTAATCATCCTGCTGCATGCTGTTAATATTTCGCAGTATTTGTTATACATTTTGACCCTTACCCTTTCAACTTCTTCCACTAAGAAAAACAAATGTAATATTTAAACATGCATGTCCAATTTATTTAGTTTAAGAATGCAAGCTCTTGTTTTTTCTTCTTTCTTACTCTGCCCCATCCTCCCTTCCTAGTTCCCCTTTTCTTTGAATAAGTTATGAGGCTTTTCTCTGATATAAATGTGTAAATAAGCAACAAAGTTAATAAAATGTATTGTGGAATAGGAAGAAACTGTTACACACTGATGACCAAAATTGAGAAGGGGGTGAGAACATGGAAGGGGACTGCAGTAATACAGGAATTATTTGTTTCCCTTATAAAACTAAGGAGATTTATAAAACAATTTCATCACAGTATTGAAAAAGACATTTCAAGAAGCCACTGGCAGTTATGAGTCACTTTAGCAAAGGCTACACTTTCTTCATCTTTTCCATTTTGTTCAAAGCTTGCAAAAACAAATAGAAATTATATGACTAAAGTCGGCCTCTTCTTTATAGAGAAAAACATAAAAAAATAGAAATCCTTCCTTGAGAAATCCTTGTAAATTTTTTTTATTTAGTTGCTTTCTCCTATATTCACTGAAATTATCTTAAACTTTTACTCTATTTCTTAAGTTCCATTTTAAGTTCTTCCATTCTTTGCCCCAAAATTATCCTAATTAGTTCATTCAGTCTGTAATGGCATTGTTTTGATTCTCAACTGTTTCTACTACTTCATCCATTCCTTTCCATGCCATTCTGCTCTTGAA
>PVKA01013166.1:26184-55796 GCA_004027165.1 Ctenomys sociabilis
ATATATATATATATATATATATATATATATATATATATATATATATATATATATATATATATATACACACACACACACACACACATGGTTGGAGCTGTTCCCATAGTTAGTTTTCTTGTTTGTTTTATTTTGACTATGTTCAAAATAAAAAGCTCTGTGCAGACCATGTGCTTGCTCTGGCATTGCCTGTATCAGAACTGTTTTCATTTCCCTAAAAAATCTGAAACAGTGGGTCTGTTTAGCGTGAGGCTAGAGAATGGGCTGTCTTCAGGGCCAAGCAAAGGTCTTGCTGGCAGAGTCCAGGCTCTTGTCCATGTGATACCCAGTGCCCACAGACCTGGGTGCTTTATCCAAACCTAACTATAGAACTCTGGTTACTAATGCATACACATCTCTGATGACAATAGCCTCAGGATCCACCAGATTTCTGAGACTCAGCTGCTAATTCATGCACCATTCATTATTACCACAAAGTTTATCTGTCCTTCCTTCTGAGACTCCCAGTATTTCCAAATGTGGGAAAGGCTAATTTATAGGTTTTCACCTTTCAAAGTTGTCCTTTCTGGCTTCCATGGATTCTATCTTACTAAGCACATCCTTAGCATGACACAGAACCTAGAGTATCTCCACACAATGAACACAATTCTAGGGCTGGGGAGATAGTGGTATAAGTGCCTTCCTTGAAAGCATGAGGACCCGGATTCGATCCTTGGTACCACACTTGTGCCAGCCCCAGAATCCCAGGCAAGCTGTGCTGGCCACCAAAATCAGGGGTGATGATGCATCCCTGTATTCCTATCACTAGGAAGGCTCAGACAGGAGGATCACTATGAATTTGAGCTGCATTGTGAGACCTTATATCAAAAAAATAAATAAATAAAGATTAATTAAATAAAAGCATGATGAAAATGATTCTAAATTCTGTTGCTCCTCAGGGCCAGCCAAATAGCTCAGTGGATTAAAAAACCTGCAAGCAGGCACAAGGGTGGGAGTTCAATCCCTGGGGGCCTGCCCTGCTGGTCCCACCCCCTGGTGAACATTGAGAGGGCAATTAACATTGGGCGTGGTGGTGCACACCTGAAATCCCAGCTCTTGGGAGGCTGTACACAGGCGGATCACTGCGGGTTCAATCTAGTAGTGAAACCCTGAGCACCCTATAGACTCTTCCCTAAAATGCAAAAATACTAATAATAAAAATAAATAAATAAATAAAACGTTCTGTTGCTCCTCAGTGATGGACCATCTTCCCTCTCCCTAGGGTTGGGACAGTCACTCTCCTCTTCCTACCACCTACAGCCTATTAGAACAGTAGTCAATATTCTCAAGTCTCCCATAGACTTCCATCTCCCAGATAGTTTGTAATTTGCTGAAGGTCCAGAACATTCTGTATCCTGTATGTTAGAACTGTAGAGCTCAAACTGTTCACTAAATTTGGTCTGAACAGGACTGCAATTTCTGTAATCTGTTTTAAAGCAGGTTAAGCTGCTTACTTAGCTTGTGACATCCTGAAAAAAAATTTAATTATGATACCTGAATCCATTTCTTATCATTGCTTAAATCAAAGGCAAAATCATTTTTCTGAATAAGATAAAGAAAAACAGAAAGGTTATATTGCAAGCTAAATTTAAGAGTACAAATCAAAATGACATCTAACAATGCTTAAAAAAAAATGAGCACGCTAAAATTTCATGATTCAGACTTGATTCAAAATTTCTAGGATTCTGGGATGGCGAGATAGCTCAGCAGACTAAGCATCTGCTTTGGTAAGCGCAGGGACCAGGGTTCAATCCCTAGTCCCACATACCACTTCAGCCCTGCTCTTGGGGTGTGCTGAGTCAGCAACTGAATATGGGTGTGGTGGCACACACTTATAATCCCAGCCCTTAGGGAGGCTGCAAATAGGAGGATCACTATGAGTCTGATACCCTGGATTACATACATAGATGAAAAAAAAATTCTATGATTCAAAAAGTAATACATTAGCCTGGAGAGATAGCTCAGCAGTCTGAGCACCTGCCTGGAAAGTATAAAGACCCGAGTTCAATCCCCAATATCTCATGCTATGCCAGGCCCAAAAACCAGGTGTGGTGGTTCATGCCTGCAATCCCAGTTCTGGAAAGGCTAACTAACACAGGAGGATCACTGTAAGCCCAGGCTACATAGTGAGACCCTGTACCAAATAAATTTTTTTTTTTAATTTTAAGAGAAATGGCTGGGGCTTAATCATTTACATCTTCAAATGAAGGTCTTCTTATGACATTAGCTAAATTCAGTGACACTTAAGAGAATTAAAAGGTAATTTGTCTATCTCATCATTTCACAATGTCTGTATTTAATCTTGTTACCCAGAAATATATTTCTCACTGAAATCAGCTACATTTCACTATATTCCCATTAAGTGGAAGCAATTTAATGACAATTTAACAGTTATGCCTTTGAGTCTGTAAGCTCTCTCTATAGTTGTCACAATCATTTGCTTTGTGTGAAGAGTTTAATGGGCATCTCAGTCATTTTAGCATACTGTAAGGAACTCTGCAAAAACACATGGAAAGGCTCATATAGACATTGCTGGTTATGTAAGTTCATTAATGCCTACATGTGAAATCATGCTGAGAGTGAGCTAGTTAATATTATACACCAGTCTGGCAGGTCATTGACATGTAGTACAAAGTAAAATACTAAGAAAACGTTTTAAAATGTGAAAAATTTTAAGACTTTTTGGGGTTTTTTGGAGGGGGTTGTTTGGTTGGTTGGTGTTTTGATTTTGGGTTTTTTTTTTTTTTTTGTATTTTTAAGGAAGGGTCTACAGGGTGTTTCATGTCTCACTACTAAATCAGGCTCATTATGATCCACTTGTTTACAACTTCCCAAGAGCTGGTATTACAGGCATATGCCACCACACCCAGTCTCAATTGCCATCTCAGTGTACCCCAGGGGCCAGGCCAGCAAGGCAGGCCTGGGGATCAAACCCTGGGTCCCAGTGCCTGCTTTTAGGCACTTTAATCCACTGAGCTATTTAGTCAGCCCTTTAAGACACTTCAAATCATAAAGAATTTACACAACAATTGTTGACACTGATTCAGTGTATTGAAGCTCTGTGTTTGCAATATGACCAAACACTAAAATGATGTGACAAACATGGAGCAAAGTACTTCAAGTTTTGCAAGAAAACAAATTCCAACCCAGACTGATATACCTTCAAAACTCTTTCAAGTATAATGGAGAAATAAAATATTTCCATGAAGTATTTTATGGAAGTATCTCTCCATCAGTTACCTGTTGCTATCCAGAAACATTCAAGTAAAAAAGAAATTCCCATAGGGAAGATCTTTAAAGAGAAGTCACTTACTTGATTTTTCTTATTTTATTCACCACAATTTTTTTTCTTTTTTTCTTTAAAATAAGTGATGAATCATTCACACAAAAAAATTGCAATGCTTACAGGGTCTCTTTACTGATAGAATTTATGAAAATTACAAATATTGTTGCTTGCAAACAACTGAACACAATTTCTAATAGAGACGTGCATTCATATATCAGTGACTCTAAGTAAGCTACAAATGTAAACATAAACTAACTGACTCTATACAACAGGGTTCTGACACCAAGTTCTAAATGCACTGGGGGCCACCAGATAGCTCAGCAGACTAAAGCACCTGCTTAAGCAGACACAGGGACCGGGGTTCAATCCCCAAGTGTAATGCCAGTCCTACCATTGGGGCTTGCTGAGGTGACAAATGAGACTGGGCGTGGTGGTGCATGCCTGTAATCCCAATGCTTGGGAGGCTGAAAACAGGAGGATCACTATAAGTCCTCCAATCTGTGTAGTGAGACCCTATAACACCTGTACTAAATATTAAATAAATAAATATAAATGCAGACAAGAATCTTCACCAGTGTGGTCCCTGCAGCCTCCATCCAGAGCTCTAGTTGCCTGCCCGCAGTTGTACTTTATGACCACACCCCAAGGGCACCACCATGAAGCATCCCTGATGGCGCTGGCTCATGGGTACTGCCTTGCATCACATCCCAGTTATTGTCACACAGACCCCTGAAGACACCAGCACACAGGCTCAGGCTCTCTCCACCAGTTACCTGTTGCTGGCTCAGAATGTCCAGGATACAGGACAGGAGCCCTCTGTCTTTAGTTCTATTCACTACCATCTAACTTTAGTAGAGCAAAAGTTAACTCCCATGGAAGAGCCTGTATGAAATTAGACTCATGGTTTGGTTATTTAGATATGAAGTATTAAACTCCCCCCTCATGACTAACTCTTTGCTTCTGTCATTGCTATGGCTCCTTCTCTCTTCTATCACCTTTTGTGACTTTATTTGCATCACTTGCATTTTATGCAGCAAGTAAGAAGGAAAACTTCAAGTAAAAAAGCCCAAGCATACACGCTCTTCTAAGAATAAGACAAACATGTCTACTGAGTCGAAATTAAAGCTATTGGCTAACATAAGATTTGTAGCTGGACTGATAAAGTGAATATTCTAAGCAATTCTTCTTTTGTAAGCCTGAGTGAAAAGGATTTCCTTTAAATATTACATTTTTTTCTGAAAAGAATTTTCACAGTGTAACTTAGCTACATGAAAAACAATTTTGTAGGCATGTTAAGTTTTAGTCATAAAAAATTCAGTATCATAATCATAGGTTTTCATTCCCTTAGAAAATGTGTGGGTAATGCAGAGTTGACAGGTTCAATTCAGATGGGTTCCCGGCTGGGCTATGGAGCATGGAATGAACTAAAGGAGAAGGGCAATAAGGCCCTGAGCACCAGGAATATTGACAACGCCTTACAATGCTACTCTGAAGCAATTAAGTTGGACCCCAACAACCATATGCTCTATAGTAATCGTTCTTCAGCCTATGCCAAGAAAGGAGACTACCAGAAGGCTTATGAGGATGGCTGCAAAACTGGGGCAAGGGTTTATTCAAGAAAAGCAGCTGCTCTTCAGCTCTTCAACAGATATGAAGAAGCCAAGCAAACTCTATGAGGAGGGTTTAAAACATGAAACAAGTAACCCTCAACTCAAAGAGGGTTCACAGAATATGGAGGCCCAGTTGGCAGAGAGGAAATTCATGAGCCCTTTCAGCATGCCCAACCTGTATCAGAAACTGGAGAATGATCCCAGAACAAGGGCTCTGCTCAGTGACCCCACCTACCGGGAACTGATCGAGCAACTACAAAACAAGCCACTGACGTGGGCTTGAAACTGCAAGACCCTCTTCATCCGTGCTACCCAGATCAACACCAAGCAGGATTGGGGTTGATCTGGGTAGCACGGATGAAGAGGAAGAGGCTGAAACTCCTGCTCCTCTTCTTCTTCCTCATCCTCCCAAAGAGGAGACCAAGCCAGAGCCCATGAAAGAGGATCTTGCAGAGAATAAGAAGCAGGCACGCAAAGAGAAAGAGCTGGGAATGATGCCTACAAAAAGAAAGATTTTGACGTAGCTTTCAAGAATTATGACAGCCAAGGAACTGGACCCCACCAACATGGCATACAATACCAATCAAGCAGAGGTATACTTTGAAAAGGGTGACTATAATAAATGCTGGGAGCTTTGTGAGAAGGCCATCGAAGTGGGGAGAGAAAATCAAGAAGGCTATCAACAGATTGCCAAAGCTTATGCTCAAATTGGCAATTCTTACTTCAAAGAGGAAAAGTACAAGGATGGCATCCATTTCTACAATATGTCTTTGGCAGAACACCAAACTTCAGATTACTAAAGAAATGCCAGCAGGCAGAGAAAATCCTGAAGGAGCAAGAGCAGCTGGCCTCTATCACCCTGACCTGGCTTTTTCTGAAAATGAGTGTTTTCAGAAAGGAGACAACCCTCAGGCCATGAAGCACTACACAGAAGCCATTAAACGGAACCCACAAGATGTTAAGCTGTACAGCAATCAAGCTGCTGGCTATACCAAGCTCCTAGAATTCCAGCTGGTGCTCAAGGACTGTGAAGAGTGCATCCAGCTGGAGCCGACCTTCATCGAGGGTTATACCCGGAAAGCCACTGCACTGGAGGCCATGAAGGACTGCACAAAGGCCATGGATGTGTACCAGAAGGCACTGAACCCCAGCTGTAAGGAGGCTGCCGACGGTTACCAGTGCAGCATGATGGCTCTGCACGACAGGCACGACAACCCTGAGGATGTGAAGCGACGGGCCATGGCTGACCCTGAGGTGCAGCAGATAATGAGTGACCCAGCCATGCGGCTCATCCCGGAGCAGATGCAGAAGGACCCCCAAGCACTCAGCGAACACTTAAAGAACCCGGTAATAGTGCAGAAGATCCAGAAGCTGATGGATGTGGGTCTGATTGCAATTCGGTGATGACTTGCTCATCCCTTCCCTTCGCCCTCCTGTGTGGAATGATGCTGGGATGGTGGCAAGCAGCACAGCAGAGGGAGAGGGAGGAAGGAGAGCTTATCTTTATATTTATACACGCCTACCTGGAAGACACAGACTCCTATAGCCGCGGCCACAGGCTTCCCAGCACACGCATGCTCTCCTCACTGCTGCCCTCGAGTTTTACATCTCCTTCCCCCATGCCCTGGTCTGTCACAGCTGCTCCCCCATAGTTGGTTATTTTTTTTTTTATTTATTTATTATTTTTTTTATTTGGGGCAGTGGCAATATGGGTGGGGAGGGTCTTCTTCCCAACCTGTGGTCCCAGCTGTGTTCATATCGTTATTGCCACATCCCCACCTCCAATAAAACAAGCCATTGGATGTGGTCATAAAAAAGAAGAAAGAAAGATAGAAAGAAAGAAAGAAAGAAAGAAAGAAAGAAAGAAAGAAAGAAAGAAAGAAAGAAAGAAAGAAAGAAAGAAAAGGTGCATCATGATAATAATTTAAATGAATTGTTTTTAGTATATTATAAATATATAATTTTGAGAATCATATTTTCAGACTTCTGTAATTTTCCAGAAAAATTAACACAAAAGAAGTAGTGATTTTAAAAAATCTAGTTTTTATTTGCTCTTGCAAAACAAAAATTCTTAAGAGAAATACAGAAACAGCTAAGAAAAATTACTACTGGACACAACTGTTTCCTCTTTTTTAACTCACAACTACTTAAAATGCAAACCAACTCACCACAGACCTGACCTATTCTCTTCAATTTCTGAATGTCAAACACTTAGAGCAATTGCAGGCTGTCAGAG
Source organism: Ctenomys sociabilis (assembly GCA_004027165.1). Lineage (NCBI taxonomy): Eukaryota > Metazoa > Chordata > Mammalia > Rodentia > Ctenomyidae > Ctenomys > Ctenomys sociabilis. Next base: position 33,353 of record PVKA01013166.1, read on the forward strand.
TTAGAAGTCTGTGGAAATAGAGAAACTGGACGTTTGGCATTTCCACATTCTGCAACAAGCGATTTAATTATTTAATTAGTGTAAGAGAAAAGCAGCTACACAAAAATCCAGGCATATACTCATGCTTTTCAAAAGTGACTCCCACATAGTAAAACATATTAAAGATCTGGGAACAGGATAATGTGTCATCAACCCATATTAGACCAAATTAACTGTTAAATTTTGATGATAAATGGAAACCTGAAGTATCAAAAATGTGATTTAATTGCCATGATTAAATCTACCCAGTTGCTGTTTGTGGAATGTTTTTTATACATTTCTAAGGAAGTTACTGAAAGTTTGTAGTTTTTGTTCCTCCAAAGTGAAATCTGTTTCATCTAGGCTTAGTATAATGAAAATGCATCTGTTTCTTTCATTGCTTTCAAATGTCCATTACATCTTTCTTCATAATTTTCCATTCAGTACTGTACTATTTTAATGCATAAATAGTGAGATATGAATATGTCAGCATTTCCCAAAACTCGTTCTTTGGAAATCTAGGTCTAAGTATCTTTTCCTAAAATAAACTTTTATTATTTGCTATCACTGCCTTTTTAATCAATTTTTTTATTTTAGATCTCAAATGTACAGGAAAATGCACAAGCAACTTCTCACAAAATGAAACCCCCAGTTAAGAAACAAAGATGACCAGCACCCCTGAAGTCCCTGTGAGTCCCTACCAGAGTAACTGCTGCCCTGTTATCTAACTCTATACTGTTGCCTGTTTATACACTTTATGTAAGTTGAGTCACAAGTATCTATAGTCTTCATGTTTGGATATTATAGCTCAAAATTATGGTTGTGAGATTTAGCCACATTTCTGCAAAGAGTTGTAGTTTGTTCACTCTCACATGGTATTTCTTTCTGTGACTTTACCTCGCTTTTTCTTATGCACCCTACTTTTGGTGAACATGTAGGTTATTTTCAGTCTGGTGTTCTTACTAATAATACCACATGAACATTCCAGCACATGTCTTTTGGTAGACATACGTGCTCATTATGGTTGAATATGCCATCTAAGGATTCTGTGACAGTTGGTCATAAGCCAGCACATGCACATCTGTAGTTATCACTACCAGCCAGCTTTTCCAGAGGTCATACCAGCTGGTCCTCCACCAGTCGGTCAGAGGTGCCACTCCTCTACGGTCCTCACAGCAGCGGGAGTCTCTCCTGGCTGTTTGAGTATCCTCTTCTGGTCTAACTGTTCAAATCTTTTGTCTCTTTTTCTATTAGTCTGTCTACCATTTTATATTGATTTGTTGTGGTTTGACATATGTATATCATACAAATAACTTATTCCAATCTATGGTTTGCCTCCAGATTCTCAGAACGGTTCTTAATTTACATGTCAACCAAGTTACTGTTCTTTGCCCTTTATGTGTCCTATTAAGAAAATTTTAGGGCCAGCCTAGTAGACTAAACACCTGTTTAGGCAATTATAGGGACTGGGGTTTAATCACTGGCACCCTTGTAACCCTGCACTGGGGAGGCTGAAAACAGGAGGATCACTAGGAGGAGTCTGAACTGTGTAGTGAGACCTTGTACCAAACACATTTCTAAAAAAGGAAAATTTTATACTCCAAGTTATTCTCATCTTTGTTGTATCTAAGATACCCCCTACATTTTATTTTAAAAGCCATATTGCTTTATCTTTCCTAGTCATGCATAAGATAAGGATCATTTTTCTTCTTATGGCTTTCTACTTGATCCAGTATTTTTGCCTTGAATGTCTGTGAGGGTCTTTTATAAATTCCAGTCTGTTCTAATAGTCTAACAATCTTTCTGCCAAAACCACACTATGCTAGTGTTAAATTCTATGAAATCTTAATAGAGATGAAGAAAAAGAGATAGGTAGAGAGTTAGAGAAAGAAAACAAAGGAGACAGAGATAGACCCCTAGTATGCCTATAAAACAAATATAACAAAGTTTTTAAATGTGATAAAATATATTATTATCTAAGCCTATATATATGATATCTCTGAATATTAAATTCAACTATGAAACTGCTTCCATTGAGTTCCTTGTAGAAGTAGTGCACTCTGAAAACAAATACATCGATGTTTTCAGATAGTATGAGCTGATCCCCAGGCTAAGTCCAGGTTGGTGATAAAAACAGTTCTCAGCATGAAACAAGTTTCTAATTTTCTTCAAAAGCTGCATGAGGTCAATTACATTAAGCCTTCAGCATCCAGGTGCTTAAAGAAAGACAGATAACTATTTTGAATGCAGTGGGGAAAATAAAGTCATCTTTCATACCTTCCTCTCTGCTCCCACATCTTACAGATTGTTGGTGCTTCTCCCTTCATTCAGAATCAGAGGATTGAATGTGTTCTTTTAATACAAATTTTAGGCACCTGATCATATGGATGTCCTGACCTTTATGAATATCCAGTTATTCATTTACTTGAGATATGTCCAAAACCTCATCACAACAGTAGCTACCCACCTGCCTTCCTGTGGGGCTCCCAGCTTTGAAGGTCTACTTCTGCTATCAAAGATGCAAAAAATTCCAAAGATGCACAGAGGCTTACAGGCCTCAAGCTATTTGAAAATCGTGTTGATTGAGTACTCTACCATTAAAGAGTGTCTTTATGAGTGTGGTGGTTGATACATCCTGTCAACTTGAGAAGTTAAAAGCTTAACTGAATCAGCTCAACAATTCCATACCTAGGGTGTGGAGGCCCCTCCCTAGGGCATGGAGACCCCTCCCTAGAGTGACTCAGCATGAAGAGGATATGAAAGGGAACTGAGGAAGATGATACATTCCACTTCCTTGAGGAGCTCCAGTCTTCACAATCAGCATGGAAGGAAGGAAGAGAGGCTTTCTAGAAGCCACAGCCAGGTCTCCGTCTTTTGCTCTTTGATGTTTTCTGCCACCAGGAATGGCTGCTCTCTGCCAGATCCTACTCTGCACTGGAGCCAGCTGAGTATGGACTGAAACCTCCAAACTATGAGCTAAATAAACCTTTTCTTCCTTAATTTTGGGTGTCAGGTATTTTGTTCCAGAAACAAGTGAAATGTAACCAAGACAATGAGTCAATTTCAGTGGTCAAGTATCTTAGTCTTAGTATATTTATACCAAAAGGAAGCATTATTGAGTAAGAGACCTATGGAGTTAGCTATGCACAACATCTGGAAGCTAAAATGATGTTGATTACAAAATATGGCCATGATGGCATCTTTCTATTTTCCATTTTTACAAATAAAATAAATAAGAAAGTTTGATTTAAAAAATATATATTGTTTACAATAGTTAAATCCCAGAAATAATGCATGCTTTTACTGATAAGAAACCAGCTAGAAAGCCTCAGTAAATTCATACAAGGGAACACTAGGGAGTCTTTAAAAAGAATGAGGAACTTCATTATACACTGCTGCGAAAAGACTGCCAGGATTATGAGGAAAAAAGCAATAAAGGAAAGTGCATGTAGTATCGCACCTTGTAGTAACAGTGGGGACAGGGTCAGCAGAATACAAGTATTAACGCTTCTTTTTTGATATTAAAAATGAAAGTACAACCTAAGAACTTTATAAATGTGGTTACCTCTGGGAAGGAATAGAAACCCAGCTTCTCTAAGTACTTTTACTTTGTAAAAAACCTAATGTTTCATATAAATACAAAATATAATTTAATTTTAAAAAGACTCCAGTACAGTACCATTGCCCCAACATTCAGGAAAGTTAGGCAGGAAGATCATAAATTTAAGTCTAGCCTGGCTAATTTAGCAACCTAGCAAGACACTGCCTCCAACTTTTTTTTTAATTTTTAGTACAGGGTCTATAGGGTCTCACTATGTAAATCAGGCTCAGTCATGCTCCTGTTTTCAGCCTCCCAAATGCTGGGATTACAGGTGCACGCCACCAGACCTAGTCTCAATCACCCTCTCAGCATGCGCTGGGGGTGGGGCCAGCACAGCATGCCTGGGCTCAAACCCCAGCTGCTGCTGTCTGCCAAAGTAGGCACTTTAGTCAGCTGAACTATCTGGCCAGCCCTGCCTCAATTTTTTTTAAAAGTTTAATTTAATTTAAATTAATTTTAAAAATCCGGGGATGCAGTTCAGTGTGAAGGTCCTTGGTTCAATCCCCAGTACTGAAAAAAAAAAAAAAAAATCAGTTGCTTGTAGCAACAATATATAAAAGCATAGGTGTAGGCAAAGTTGCACAAGAAATAATACAAATGCTCATGTATGCACCTTGTACAACAAAAAACCACTATGAAAACAATATATAATGTATTAATTATTGAATCTGTTCTAATTTGATTTGAAACTGTTTCATTGCTATTTGTTCTTCAAAAAAATTATGGAAAATTAAAAAAGTATATTGAAAAACATAAAAATGTGACAAACCAAAAAAAAAAAAAAGAAAAAAGAAATAATACAAAAAATCAACAAATAAGATTTCATCAAATTAGGGCTAGGGAGAGAGCTCAGAGGTCTAAGCACCTGCCTGGCAAGCACAAGAATCCAGGTTCAGTCCCCAGTACCACTTATTGTACTGGCCCCAAATCCTAGACACTCTGTGCCAGCCACCAAAACTGGGCATGGTGGTACTGGGGAAGCTGAGATACGATGATCACTATGATTCTGAGCTGCCTAGCGAAACCTTACAGCAAATAATTAAATAAATAAATAAATGATTCAGATATTTCTTTAAAAGATTTCATCAAATTAAAAAGCTTGTGATATCAAAGGAAACCACTAAGAATGAAGAGACAACCTACAGACTGGGGAAAAGATTTTTTCCAGCAACTTCTCAGACAAAGAACTAATGTCCAGAATATATAAAGAACTCAAAAAAAAGTAGATCTTCCAAACTTAAAATTGCAGCTAAAAAATGGACATGCAAAATGAATAGATACTTCTCAGATGGAAAAATACAAATAGCCAATAACACATTTAAAAAAGTTCAGCATCACTAGTCATTCAAGAAATGCAATTAAAACACCAAGATTCTACCTCATGCCAGAAAGAAGAACTATCATCAAGAAATCAACCAATAATAAAAGCTAGTGAGGCCTTGGGGAGAAGGAAAACTCCAATTCTAATGGCACTGTATATTAACACAACCACTATGAAAATCAGTACAGAGATTCCTCAAAAATGGAAACAAAAATTCCATTTGAGCCACAAAAGGTATTATAATATAGTGTCGATATATAGTGTACATAATAAATCTAAAAGTGTACCTTCACGTAGTATACTTCTCTTATAATTGTTAGACTGGTTTTCAATCTGTATATATTTATGTATTATATTTGTATATATTAATTTGTGAGGTCTTATAAAAAAATTTCATGTTGGAAAAATAAAAGAGGGTGGTGGAGGGTAGGGGAAAAAAAGGGAATTGACATGTGTTTGTGTAGGTGTACCAGTGTCCTGTGGTAAACATAATCATTACATATCGGGAATGTGTACTAATGAAAGTTAAAAAGTAAAAAATAATAAAGTAGCCTACACTAGTAAGCAAAATATATCTATAAAGGCTTTGACCTTTTCTTCCCAGTGGACACAGCTGTAAAAGGTTGACAGAGGGAAGGGGCACCTATTTGAAGAGTCCATAGGATAATCGACAGCCAGTGTTCCCACAACTCCAACCACCCTGGAGTGAAGATGTACTCTCCACCTCTCCCCAAGGCAGCCTGCACTCAAAGCCTCCACAGCCCAGAACCTGGAGGTGGGTGCCATGGTGGACTGTGGAGAGTGGCCCACCGGCTCTGACTGTAGGATCTGAGCTGGCTTCTGCTGCTGCTCAAAAGGAGTCAGAAGTCCTCCCTTGTTTCCTTGATTTCTCCAACCACTGTGGAGAGCCAGAGGAAACTACAGAGCCAAGAAGATCCTCGGCTTTTGAAGGCCCCTCTTTGCTCTTCAGTTCTCAAAGAGCCATGCTAAAGCCTCTGCTTTTCTGTATCTCTCCTCTGCTTGTTCCTGTGCAGCAGAGTATTCACAGAGGTGAGTGACAAACTAAACCCAAGAAGGATAACTTGCAGAACCCTAAGATTCTAGTTAAAGGATTAAGAAAAGGTATCCTAGAAACCAAAAGATATCAGAGGCAGAAAGTATAGACTTCAAGAAAATGAGTTCTAAAATAAACCCATAAAATTATTTTTATGAATAATTGTTCACCCTCAAGCTGCACAGGCCCCGGCTCTACTCCTAATTAACATACTAAAGATCACAGAGACTGAACTAACACTTGTACAGTGACCAGTTACAGACCTACCATTCCATGTCACACACCAAGGCAGAGCCAAAGAGCACTACAATGACACTAAAAACCACACTGGCTGGGGCTGGGGAGACAGCTCAGAGATCTATGAGCCTGCCTGGCAAGTGCAAGATCCCCAGGACCATATGCTGTGCTGGTTCCAGAACCCAGACATGCCATGTGGGCCATGGAAACTGGGTGTGGTGCCACATGCCTGTAATCCTGAGCTGCATAGCGAGATCCTGTAGCAAATAAATATAAAAACCACACTGGCATTGGTAGTATAGCCCACAAAAATCAGATAGGAACTTATAATCTTAAACTAAGTCAGCTACCTGCTTAAAAATATAAATAAATATTTTCTGTAGAATTCAAGGAAGAAACAGAACCTTATAATAGTCAAACTGTTTAAGGTACAACTCAAAATTATTCAGTATTTAAAGACCTGCAAAAAACACAAGTCACATGGAAAAAGACAGTCAATAGACAACAGCACCCAAAAAAGTACTGTTAGTCAACATCAAAATGGAGACTAAAACATTAAATAAATTAGTATCTAAAATATTAGATAAACTCACAAGTTGCTTTTTCTTAATGAAATATGCCCATGCCATAGCTTTGTCCACTATAAAGGCCTGAAAACAAAGAATGAAAGGACAATGAAAACCCTCAGCCCTCAACTTCTATGCTGTACACACCAGTAGTCATTTAAAGAAATCAGGAAAGTAATAGCCAATTTCAGATCTAGACAAATAAATGCACAAAATAAGCTTCTATCTTGCACCTAAAGGTAATGAAACTCGGAGAAACTATTGTGGTTGTGCTAAGAGAATAGAGTTATTAACTTGGTTTCTACTGGCTAAAACTTGAACTATGTCATCAGCCAAAAATGAATAATTATTCCAATAGATTAAAGCAAAAAGCCATTTGTTTATATAGGGTGTTTTTTCTATATACTCAATGACTTACACAAAATAGCTATAAAATATGAAAATAAAAATAGAATAATTCACTATTCCAAATGTTTCCAGGCCCAGGAGATGGCTCAGTAGAATAAGCACTTCCCTGGCAAGTGCAAGGGCCTGAGTTCAATCCCAGGTTCCACAAAAAAAAAAAAAAAAAAAAAAAAAAAAAAAAAAAAAAGAAATGTTTCCAGGACACCAACCTATTGGGCTGGTAATTGGTAAATAAATGAAAAGTATCTCTGTCATCACTGTCTTCCACATGGACTGCAGATTAATCAAATAAATGACAAGGGAAAAACTTTTCATAAGAGATTCATAACTAATAATTGCCAAAGAAATGGCAATACTATAATAACTCTTTATGTGGTAATGGGCTTAAGAAATAATCATCTATGGCCGATAAGCCTCTTAGCTGTAAAATGCTTAGGGATGAGGTGTGAGGACTTAGTCAGTACCCCTGAACCTCCTCATCCAACTCACCACCATTAGAGACAAGAATCTATGAGCCTCATCACATGGTACAATAGGAAGTCAATGAGGTGTGGTATAAAAACACAGTGAACATAATTTTTAAAATGTATTATAGTAAAATACACATTGTCACTAACTGCTCTCAAAATACTCCTCTTACTCCAAACACATTTATTCCATCCTACTTGCCACGTTCAGGTCTAGAAGCGGTACTCTTTCATGAGTGTACTTAGTTACACTGTTATGGCTTCTATCATGTCCTGGATCAATTCAAAACATTTATCTTTCACTGACATTTTGATTTTGAGTAAGACAGCAGTCACACAGGGCCAGATGTGGTGAAAAGATGGGTGAGCACACACCGTACTGTTTCTGCAAGCTGCTTTTTGGTTGACGAGCACTCATTCATCATATTTTTGATCCCATCTCATGAAGACACAAAAGACTTCTGGAACTGTTCCACACAGTGGTAAGAATATGGGATGACTATGTTAAAAGCAAGGGGCATCTTCTGAAGGGGATGGAGAGTACTGTGTGCCTTGATTGTATCTGTACAGCATTATTCATGAAATGTTTTTTAAAGATAATAATGGAAGCTAATTTAATCCACCATCTGTATACAACCAACATAAAATCTAGAAAATATAAAGACAGGAATGTGTAAAATTATACCAGGAGAAATAAAAACCAAATCAATAATTGGGAAATTCTAAAAGGAACATAACCTGGTATATTGAACAAATAAATGGAAGGATGACAAAAATGGAAACTATTATAAAAGAAAAAAAAACATTGAAAGAGAGGAAACAAGTTACTAATTCAATAAAATATGAAAAGACATTTTTGAGACAATGAGGAACAACAGAATAAGGGCTAGGTGTTAGCTAATGTAGAAGAATAAATGTCAAATGTGTTTGGTATGCTAATGGTCTTCTGGTTATGATATTTTAAAAGCTCTTGTGTATTAGAGAAATATATTTAAGCATTTATGTGTGAAATTATTTGATGTCTGGGATTTACTATAAAACTCTCCAGATGTAGTCAGGCATTACTAATGCATTAAAATATACTAAAAGTAAGTAAAATTTGGGCAGGCCAAATAGGTCAGCAGATTAAAGTGCCTTCAAGCAGGCACAGGGGCCTGTGGTTCAACCCCTTGGCCTGCCATTCCAGCCCTGCCCCAGGGGAACACTGAGACATCAATTGAGACTGGGCGTGGTGGCACACACCTGTAATCCCAGCTCTTGGCAGATCACTATGAGTCTGATCTAGTAGTGAAATCCTGAACACCTTGTAGGCCCTTCCTTAAAACACATACAAAAAAAGTAAGTGAAGTCTGAAACTACATATTGATTTTGTAGCATGCTCCAAAAGAAAGAATTGTTTGTGATAAATAAGTGTTCATAGTTTTCCATATTTCTTTTTTTAAAATAACTTTATTGAGAAACAACTAGCAATGAGACAGTTTAAAAACCAATTAGGACAGTTTCAATAATCAATACATTGCATAGTTTTTTCTTAGTGGTTATTCACTGTACAAGATGCAGACATGACATCCTGTTCACAAACACTATTAGGACAAATCTATTCATTAAATTAAGAAAAAGTAACTATATATCTATCCTAAACTATTTTGAATATACAGATACAAAATGGTAGTTCATTTGTATCCCCTTTTTTTGTTTAGTTTTGTCAGAGATGAGTATTCCATTGCCATTTGAATATTGTAGGTGTGTGAATTCAACAAAATATTCCAATAATAATAATAGTGGGTTTTCTGTAATAGTGGCAATGTCAGAAGTTGTTGACTTGAGACTTTTACAGCTCAGCATTTTAATATGGCTTTGACCTTATCAGATACAAAAGTTCCATTTCTTATTATCTAGGTCTTGCTTTATCTTGGTCTTAACCATCCAGCAGAAAAGTATAAAAACAAAGTATAAGAAGTAAGTTCTCCATATTTCACACCAAATTTCAACCAGCTACAGCCCATTCTATAGGCAGTGTGTTCAGTTCATGGCCCACCAGACGTTATTAGGTCTGAACTTGCACACAACGCTATCTAAGCTATCACCATGGTACTCCATCTGTCCCAGATTAACTGGAAAAAATGCTGTACATCAAAAGAGGTATTCTTGTTTGGACTTTGAAATAAGACTTCTGACTGACTTTCTCATTGTAAACCATCTTACTCCTTGTGGTCAACAACTTTTGCTAATCCTGAATTGCCTAAGACCTGCTTGTCTCAGTCATTCTTTTTTTTTTTTCCTTCTTTTTTTTTTTTTTTTTTTTTTTTTTTTTTTTTTTTTTTTTTAATGAATTTAGGACAGGGTCTATAGGGTGTACAAGCATCTCACTACATAGATCAGACTCATATCGATCCTCCTGTTTTCAGTCTCCCAAGTGTTGGGATTACAGGCTCATGCTATAATGCCCAGTCACAATTGCCATTTCAGCACCCCTTAAGGGTGGGGTGGGCACAGCACACTGGGGATTGAACCCCAGCCTCTGCACTCTGCCTAAGCAGGAGCTTTAGTCCACTGAGATATCTGGCCAGCCTCAGTCACTTTCTTGAGGCCACAACAAAATACCTGAAACTGGCATCTTACAGGAGGAGAGATTTATTTTGCCTCACAGTGATAGAGTATGGTCCTCGGGCTCCAGGGTAGAAATGGTGGGGCACAGAGGTATGGTGGATCAAGCAGAGAAAAAAAGGAAGAGCTTTGGGTCAAGTTCCACATGCCCTGACAGCCCACCTCCCTGATGAGACTCCACCTCCTAACAAGTCTGCAATGTCTCCCATCCCCAGGTTCCAGGCTTGTTCCAAAAGCCATGCTTATGAATTTGTGAGGCCATTTCATTAAAAACCATAACAGCATAACCGACTGCTTACATTTTCCTCTACTCAAATTTTAGTTCAGAGACCAAAGGGCTCAGTGCAGAATGAACAGATTGGTTCAATCTTTCCTCCAAAACAATTTGATCACCATCATCCCAGTAAAACTTACCTCACAGCATTGTAACTTCTCTCCATATAATTTCATTACAAAAATTCTAGACCAATATCTCATTAAAGCTTTCAAATGAAGAAAGCAATTCCTTCCCTCTTGTGAGGGAAATGTGGTCCCCTAGAATTTCTGGGCCATGAATATTTGATTTCTCCAGCATCTACTGTAAGGAAAATGCACAGTATCAGCTAACTGAGCACTACTGTTTTACATTGATGGAATTGGAGAATAACCTCAGTCCCTGTGTCTACCACAGAGATGTTAAAGGAATCATCATAGCCTTTTCAAAAAATAGTCTAGCTGAAGGGTTGCTCACTTTCTGCCTGTGTTTATTCTGCTGCCCTGTGCCACAGTTCACATTCCACTAACATCTCAAATGAGCTGGCAGGTGAGTGAGCAGAAAAATCACAGAATCCTCGCATACATGAATAGGTTGTCTCTCCAGTTAGTAAACTAATTCTCAGGTTGTCATACACCTTTGTTGTGATGAGCCATACACTTTTGTTTCATTTCCATGTACTAAGACCTAAAATAACCCAATCAAAAACTTAGTTTTGTTCTCAGAATCATTTACGAAAACATTAACAGCCTGAATCTGCTCACAGCAAAGCAATTTACAATAATATTAACTACCTCCACTTGAAAAAAAATCATTACTGTTTAATTGCTAGCCCTCTACTCTGTATTGATCAGATTTGAGGCTGCACTTTCAGGAAATGAAAATCAATTGGATGTTGATTGACTATTGTAATATGAATTATAGTTTGGAATACATCTGCCTTTAACAGACAAAATTCCTAGAGAAGATTTTTGATACATGATGGTCTCATGAGGTGGAAATCCAAAGAACTTTACCCTTCCTTAAAGTTTTTTGGTGTTGAGTGTTGTAATGTTCATAGTTTTGACAAGGCTTATATTCCTTGAACAAAATAAGGCTCAGTTCTTATAAACATTTCTTATTTAGATTTGTTACATTTTCTCCACTGAAGCAGTTCTGTGAATGTGAGTATCTTTTTCAAAAGCTGAGATCTTGATAACAGCAGGTTTTACTGCAAGATAACCTGGCTTGGCCTTTGTCTTCTTCTCTGTCCCTTTCCATATCACTCTTCTCTTTCCTCTAACTCATTATTTGACTGGTAACCATGAATAAAAAGGCAGCAATGCCTGTACCTCCTTTCAGACCCCATCCTACCAAAAGCTGAGAGAAGAGTCACCTCAAGTATTACCATAGGTCTCCCTCTGCATCTCTGAGTTTTCTCTTCCTTTTTGTCTTTGTCTGTTACTGTCTATATATATTTCTCACCTGTCCTTTTGGTTTCCTTATCTACATTTCTAATCTTTTTTCTACTCCTCTTTCTCTTCTCTTCCCTTCTAAAATTCTTATGACTCATTATTCCTCCTCCATAAACTTCTTCCTATTCTGTATTCCCTAATCTAAGAAATTTCAAATGTGTCATCATGGTTATGCAGATAAGAAATCCAAGCATCTTTGGACTCATGAGGCTCTTTCACATGAAATGGCATCCAGTCACAGACTTGTGCTGATTCTGCCTCCTGAATAACATAAATATCTGAATTATCCTCTCTCCTTGCATTGCACCATCAACCATCTCTTGCTTGAAAACTTCAGCACTCTCTTCATGCACCTTTCTGTATCCCTACTATTGGGTAACAAGTGCAGTCTAATCCATACCCACCCTGTCCAACGAAAGCCATTTCTCTAACTCACAGGTCCAAGTCTTTGCCATCTTGAAAATCCCCTACTGATCCCAGATTTTCCAAGATTAATCATGGAATACAGTAAAGTAAAATCTGTTTTACCATTCATCCTGTATTCCACACCTTGACCTTCAGCTCTTCCTCCATACCATAAGCCTTTACACTCCAGGAACCTGAAGTTCCTTTCCTTTTTCATACCCAACTTTACATCCATGCATATAAATATCCCTCCTCCAAATTGTTACCATATTATTACTGTGTTTTACCTACTGTTATTCCATAACTTATGACATTGCATTATGATCACATATTCATAAGTACCTATAGAATATACTCTTTGAAGATGAAGGTTATATCTTTGCATGCTGGTTAGCTCACATTATCCGTTCCAATGTGTTCATCTAATACATATTTATTGAATGTCCTCAAAACAAAGAGATTCTCTAGACCTTTTGCTACTTGTTGAATGGAACTCTCCATTTGAGTGCCCACTGTGGGAATTCAGATTTCAAGTGGAAGAGAAGATATGAAAGAAGAGTATTTTCAAGGGAGAGCTCAGAAGTCCCCTGGAAAACAACTTAAATAACACAACTGCTAAATTTTAGATATATCTGAAAATGTCTGATAAGTGAGAGGACAGTTCTACTGCTTCCTATAACTGAGACAAAATAATCAATACCCACAACTTAAAGGAGATGTTAATTTTGGATCAAAGGTTCAGATGGTTCAGTGTATGGTTGGCTGGTTCCAAGGCAGAAATGCTACGGTACAAAGGAATGGTGGAGGAAAGGTATGATGGTATCCATGAAACAGAAAAAGAAGGGAAGAACTAGAGACCACGATACATCCTTCCAGGTCATACCTCCTATGACCAACAGTACAAACCAGGTTCTACCTGCTCACCACATGTTTAGCTATGTATCATCAATTGATTCATTCACTGATGAGTACAGCACACCATGATCAAATTGTCTCCCAAAAGCTGGACCCCTATCACATGAATCTTGTAGAGGACATTTATATCTAAAGCATAACAATGACCTAACAAGTAATTTATAATGTACCAAAAGTGTCTCTGGGAGGAAATTAATTAAAAGACCAACTCTCAGTGTCAGAAGAAAGTGGCAATCATGGGTACGTCATAGTTCCCTCTGTTACTAGGAAAGACCTTAGGTACTTTCTAAAACCAGTCACCAAACAAAAACTTTAAAAGGGTAATCACCAAAAGCACTGTAAATCACAGAAGCACAATCATACTGCTTCTCAGACACACTAAGATTCTTCTGGAAATGGGAGGGGATGAATAGATGGAGGAAAGTAGAGACAAAAGAAGTAGAAAGAATTAAAATGTGTTATGTCCATGTACAAAATCCTGGTAATGAATATGATCATTATGTTCTGTATACATGTACTAATGAAGTTTTATATACACTAAGAAGGAACCTAACAACAACAGGAAGTCCTACTAGATACCACCACCTGAGCCTGGGATCCTCCTTGACATTGCCAAGGCACCATAAACAACCATACCACCTGCAACACCCTAATCTGTACCACAGGATGATACAGCCTTGCCAAACCACAGTTTCTACAAGTAGTAACAGTACCTGGCAGAGGTTTGTACTAACCAACCATGGCAGAAAATGCAGTTCTATCAGAGATCTGGGGGTGTCAACTTATAACACAACAAGAGTACAAATGACTGTCAAATATAACCAAATTTAGCTCAGCACAGTGATTCACTATGGGAGACTGAAGCAGGAGGATTTTGAGCTTGAGCCCAGCATGGATAACATAGCAACTTTGTAAGACTCAGTTTCAAAATTTAAGATAGATAAATGACAGATAGATAGATAAACAGATAGATAGATAGATAGATAGATAGATAGATAGATAGATAGATAGATAGATAGATAGATAGATAGATAGGATATGTGGCTCTTTATAAAAACCAAGATTGAATTCCCAGTACCCCAATAAACAAATATGTAAAATTATATATATTTTAAGATTTTTTTCATTAGCTGATTTTTGTTTCCATAAGTTATATTCAGAAGCCATTTCCAAAAGGAATTTTTTTGCTTAAAAAAAAACAACATTTACTCAGGTACACTAAAGCAAAGACAAAGTACTTCTTTATATATATTATTTAAATATTTTAAGACAATATGAACAGAACATTCATCCTTTGAATACATTCATAATCTTTTAGTCGGATTCTTAATACTGTTAATAGTTTTTGTCAAAGAATGTATATTTTTAAAAGATCATCTTGTTTTATAGAATAAAATTAATAGTCTTACAATTGATTATTAGATTATTAGTAAATTCAGAACTGTTGAGGTCCAAAAAGGATATTTTTTAAGTTTTATAACATTTCATTATACATAGTACTTCCTTTAAAAATCTTCCATAATAAACTATCACTTGAGATGGTAGTTTAATTCACATCCTTTTATATAGGGACTCATTTCTTTCTTTGTGTGTTCAAATTAAGCAGTATTTTTTCCCCTTCATGCTTTCCTAAGATTTTTTTTTTAGTTGACAGACTTTCTTTTTTAACCGTCTTGATTTTTCAGAGCAGTTCGTGGTTTCTGGAGAAATCAAAAGAAAGGTAGAGAACGATGCTGAACATTCCCTGTCCTCACACTCGCCTCACGCCATTAGCGACATCCCACTCAGGAGCAGTGCCTGAATCCACGGCTGGTGAACCTGTGTGGACACCACACAACCACTGAGTCCTCGTGTATACTAGGGCTCCAGACTGGTGTGCACAGGCTACGAGACTGGACCAATTGGTAGTGGGCTGTGTCCTGTTGTGAATCTACTCTGTAGCCAATAGGATTTCCACTGAGAAGATGCTCACTAGATAATGCTAAGGTGCCTAGAAAACTCAAAGGGAACGCCCTCTAGACATAGAATACTCTCAATTCCAATTTTATTGTCTATGTTTCAGTACTTTAATATTCTACTCCAATTGTTTCTGCTTGTTTTGTTGTTAATTAGTTTTTATTTTGTTTTGTTTTGTTTGTTTTGTTTTGCCTCCATTCAAATTCCTCTTCTTCAAAAATAGTTTATAGGAAAATTTTTCTCTACTTGTGATTCTAATGAACATTTTACCCATTATGGGTACTATCAAATCATAAAATTCTCTCCCTTTTATCATTCCAGCAAAGAATATAAATTTATCAAAAAAAAAAAATAGCTCTCTCAAAATACTCTTCCCATTGTCAACATTGACCCAAATTCAATTACAAAATTTCAGAATTAAGTCAAACACACAATTTGAGCTTTTGTTTAATTTGTTCAATTTCTTCTGTGGTGACATGGGATGAATTTTGGAATCCTTCTACTTGAGGGCAAAAAAAATCAATTATATGGACCCAGAGGATATTAGTTGATATATAACTAGCTGATATATCATGTGGCCAGGAGTGTCAAACATTATCTCAACATCCTGAGAGAAAAACAGCCACTTCAGTCCACATTCACTTGTCTACTAATTCTACATGCTGTCCTTAAAACAGAAGTGTTAGCAATATGGACTCTTGAAAGAGTTAAAGGCTACCACTGTCTGTATCTTGGGATATAAATGTGTATTTCTGGAAGGTCTATTTATCACATACAGATCTCCTACCTTACTAGACAAGACCAAGGCAGAAAGTGGATATAGAGAAAGGTTGCTTACCATAGCCATACAGGTATATTCTAGTCAAGAACTAGAAACAATACCTTGCTCTTTAAACAAATAAGAAATCCAGGCAAATACTAAATGAGACAAGATGCTTGTTTAATAAGCATGAACTTTGGCTACACTTATCATTAACCATGATGGTTGTCCTACTCAGAAAAGAATTTTCAGAAAACTGGAGCTCCTAACTTAAATTCTAAGTGACAATGGTGAAAATAGAGCCTAGAATTTTTGAATTAATTCTTTCTAACCTCATCTATGAATAATGAGCCCAGAGACAGTATCACCTGAACAAAACAATTTCTAGTTCTTTCTGAAAAATAAACACTAAATTAAGTTAATATACTTTTGAAAAAAATTCCACCTAAGGACAGCAGCTCTCAGAAGAAGTGAATTTTCTGATTCAGGGTTGCAGACTAGTTATATAATGTGTATGCTTGGGTTGAAGGTTAAACTTTTCAATGCTATGATAATTCATATCTACACAAATCCTATGTTCCCTAGGGGAAAACTTAAACTGAAATCCTTTTCAACTTATGCATGGGATGAAAATATAAATCCAGTATAAAGAAGAGTAGAATTTTCCCTAGCATCACAGTTTTGGGGCCTGGTTTTCACCTCTTGCCTTCCTGCTTCCCTTCCTCTAGTTATACTCAAGCCCTTGGAATATGTAAGCAAGAACTTAAGTTCCTATGTTCCTGTGTAGCCCTACCCCTAAACAACAGATAGTTTCCTTTTCACTGTAACTTGAAGTCCAGAATTGTTGTATCTCCTGCTGAGTTTTGTTATCCAGCATTCTTTCTGCTATTCTGGGTTACTTCTGACTCCACAGAAATCTTAGGATTGTTTCTTCTAATTTTGTGAGGATGCTGTTGATATTTTTATTGGAACCACATTAAATCTACGTATCTACAAGTTTTAGTAATATGGGCCATGTAAAAATATCAGTTCTGACTATCCAGAAATAAGGGATATGTTCCCATTTTCTGATATCCTCTTTGATTTCCTTCTGCAGAGTATTGTAGTTTGGATTATAGATGTCTTTCACTTCTTGGTTTACATTGTCAAGTATTTAGTTTTTCTTTATGCTAATGTGAATAGTATTATTTCATAATTTTGGTGATAGAAACAGCATGGTTCAAGCATACAGACACACACACACACACACACACACACACACATACACACATGGCTCAACATAGATCACTGGAACAGAACACAAGATGAAGAAACAACCTCTTGCACATTAAGTCATCTAACCTTTGACAAATGAATCAAAAATAAACACTAGAGGAAAAATGCCCTCTTTAACAAATGATGCTGGGAAAATGGTTACATAGATACACAAGATTAAATCTATACTCATTTTTATCACAGGCATCAAACATAAAATCAAAATGGATCAAATGAATAAAAAAAATACTGACATCTCTGCCCACTAAAGATACGCAAATGAATAAAACATTCAGATTCAATCTTACTCTAGAAAGAATGGCTGTTGTCAAAAAATTCAAACAATAATACCTGCTAGTGAGGTTGAGAGGTGGCAGTAAGACCCCTTCTCCATTGTAGTAGGAATATAAACTGATACAACCACTGTAGAAATCACAATCCCTTCCAAACTGTTTTCTTCCTTAAGCTACTGGATCTCATCTATTCTATATCCAACCCATATATGATTTAATTAAAAAATCAACATTCAAGTCTAAAAATATATACCTAACAATTATATTTTAAAGCTATGCTTCTTTATTATGCAATTCTACTATATCTTTAATTTGTATAAATATATCTAGAACATTGGAAAAGGCCTTGGGGAACACACACATACCAAAAGACAACTACCTTGATTTATTCCTAAAATGCTAAAACATAATGAACTACACCTTAGCCAGAGGAATTCCTTCTATACACAGAAAGAACATGCTCCAGGTATCTGATCTGAATTCTGGTACTGATTTGAGTACTGAGACAATTTACCTAGGAGTAAACATATTCATTAGGCTGGAAATATCATTTATTTATATGATCCCACTTTATTTGTATGAATTACTTGTAAGTCTGCTCTCAAGTTCTAAACTTGTCACGCGTGTTTATGGTCAAATAGTTTTGCTTAAAAAAAAAGAATTTGTTTTATGACAGTGTCTTGCTTGGAGAGCTCTCATCTGGTTAATGAACAATTAGCATAAACACAGCTTTGGATGGTATTCATGTCATACAGTGCCTCAGATGCTAATTTTCTCTATTTGTTTACTCCATTTAAAACACACATTTAGTGTAAGCAAACAAACATGACTTCATCTTAGATTTTTGCACGAGGCTATTTATAATCTAGTTTGACCAAAAAAAAAAAACAAAAAAACAAAAAAACTAGATGTAAGTAGGTAGTAGCATAAACCATGAGGTGGTAATTATAAATTAAATGCTTTCAGCAGTAAAGGATTTGTACTTCATTTAGCTAATTCCACTCAAAGCAGAGATCATCCTTACATTTTGTTGTTGCCATAGTCGGATTTAGGAGATTACAGTGGTCTCAGCCACATCAAAGGCAAAATACTTCAGCAAATCTTTATTATTCTGTAGTACAGCTGCAGTTTGGTGAGGTAAGTGTAATCAGCACCTGGATGAAAGGGGGACCACTGTGCTTTTTAAAAATTTCAGGTATTTAGGTAAACAGGTATTGCCACTGTCTTTCCTTTATACTGATGTTCTTGGGTTTTTTTTACCTTGATCTTTCAGCAAAATAAATTGTAGGTGCCGGGAGACAATAAATACATAAATAAATAATACTCAAAGCTTAGTTCAAACTAACAAATAGTTCATAAATGCTAAAATTAAAAGTTCAAATGAATAAAACTGTCAAAATTAATACATTGAATAATTGATTATATGATTTATTTTAAGTACAAGAATTATACATAATTGTATTTCTTTATTAAGTAATTTTGAAAATATAGATAGAACTAAGTTCTCTTTAACTACACCCCAAACTTATTGGAACCATAACAGAACTTATTAATCAGTATGTAGCCTGTAGTCTCTTTACAAATCATTGCCACATATTATAGTAGAGGAAAACTAAAAATGCTGTGCATTTTTTTTAGGGAACTGAAGAACATAATGTGAAATATGCACCCCAGGAATTCTCGACAGAAATGTCATTGACTATCAAGTGCCCCTGATAACCAAAAGGGGGAGCAGGGACTCTAACATGCATGAAAGAATTAAAAAAAAAAAAAAAAAAAAAAACAAGCAGCAATTGCAAAGCTGGCATAGTAATAGGCCAAAAAATTCTTTTAAATCTATCAGGTCCCGATCTCTGTAATCTGTACCACCTTATTAGAAAAAAAGTGTGTTTTCATATGTGACTAATTGCAGCTCTTTACATGGGAAGATTCCTCTGCATTGTCTTCATGCACCCCAAGTACAGTCACAAGTTTCACTGTAAGAGAAAATAGAATGACTTGACACAGATGCACAGAAGGGAGGAAAATACCAAAACAGAGCAAAACGGCTTGATGGGAGGGATGTGGCCGTGAGCCAAGGAGTGGTGCTGGCCACCAGAAGCTGGAAAATTCAGAGAATGAGTTCTCCCAAAGCTCCTTCCAAGGTCTTACTGATACCTTGTTTTTGAACTAGTGATACTTATTTTTGACTTCTGGCCTCTACATCTGAGAGGGAATAGTTTTATGTCATTTTAAGAATAGTGTTATGTTTTGCTAAGCCATCAAGTTTGTGCTAATTTGTTATTGGTAGTCCTAAGAAACTAATATTTATGATAACAAATGCATTTGGAAAAGACTGCTACTGTATATTTCCTACAGGGCTACCACAATTTAAATTTCAAGAAGTTCAAACTTCAATAAGTGAAGGATTTCTTAGGTTATCTATATTATGAAAGTTTGACATATTTCATATTGAAAATGCTAAAGTGGCCATAATCACTTCTTCCCATTTGTTATAGAAAATAATTGCTTCAGTTCATTTTTTATGTAAAGTATTGAATACACCACAATCCCATTCTCTAGTCTTCCTACACTAAAGTTAAGTATTATCTGGATATTTTTTTCTGGGCATAATTTTTTCATGAATATGTAGCATCTTTACATGAGCATCCTATACTATGTGTTTTACTCTGGAAATTATATTCTCCCTCAATATTGGGATTGAATATTGTCCAAGTTGATGTCTATTGCATTATCTCATTTAGTTTTCATTTCTGAAAAATTTTTTATGAGCAGAATATATTTATTGAGGGAAAGAAAACTCCTGTCCAAAAAAGAAACAGGAGAAGGGTCCTGAGTGGGTGGTCCCCAGTTTTCATTTCATATATTTTATTACATTAATATTCTATAATGTGTTCATTCATTCTATTATTGACTAATGTTTCTTTTCTTGACAATCTTTTGCTGTAACAGGGAATCTTGTGACACAGATATTCTGGTGCCTGAGTGTAAGAATTTCCTACAATACATATTTAGAAGTGGAATGACTAGGTTCTAGATCATAGCAACCTTACCACACATGACTGAACTGCTCTTCAATGGCCTTACCACTCCCTTCAGCTTGGCTAAACCTTACACAAATTTCCTCCTCACAGTAGTCCTCTGACCTCTCTTTTCTTGAGGATTTACTCTAGAAAATGTGTCATCATAAATCCTTTTCCTGTGTCTTAGAGATGTAAACCTTTTTATAATCCTGATAAGACAATCTTACCAGTACACCTGGTCCCATGACAGAATGGGAACATGAGAAATATTAACTTATAGCCAGGCAGTTATTTCTTCTCTCAATTTTTCCAGTAGTTGGACAAGTACCAGATTTTCTTAGCTCAGCAAACAGAGTTGTTTATCATTTCTTCAAGGTCATAAGAAACTGGATTTCTTCATATTCATTAGCCCACAAACAAAGTCTTAGAAGATTTCTTGAGAACAGCCTCAAAGATACTCATAACTTTTAAGGCTGGTTTGACAGTCAAGTGTTGGGAGCCGAGCCAAGATGGCGCCCGCTCCTCGCTCCCCCGCCCATCGTGTCTGCAAAGATGGCGCCCATATCCAGCTTCCTGGTTCTTGTTGCTGTACCAACCTCTCCCTTATTTAGAATAAGCCCGCCATTGCTGTAAGATCTACCAATAGTAATCGGCCACGTGTATAACTGTGATTGGTCTGTAAAGTCTATATAGCTTCTTGTATCAGGAAATCCGCATGCTTGCACAATAGGAGCCGCGGGTAGCGGACACATGTAGAGGCTTGCATCACACCCGATAAATGCTTGCACGGTAGGAGCCGTGGGTAGCGGACGCATGTAGAGGCTTGCATCCCACTCGATAAAGGCTTGCTGAACCCGTTGCTGAGTGTCTGAGTGTCTTCTTCCGCGGGACGGGAGCAGCGCCGGACAACTTGGTGGCCCGTACGGGGAACCGGCCTGACCCTAATCGAGTGGAGAAGTGGTACGTACCTTCAGGTAAGCGGCGGCTTAACCTGGCCCTGGGTGGGCGCGACACCCTTGGGGAACCTGTGTCTCCTTGAGGAAGGAGAGTTTTCTGCCTGAAAAATAAAGGCGTGCCCGGCAGGCTACTGTGCCAATCGGGCTTCTTCCCCTTTTTCCTTTCGTTTTCGCTATGGGCAACACTCACAGCTCCCCGCTTGCCCTTTCCCTTCGTATGTTGCTGAAGTCCCGCAGGCTGCGGTTGGATAAGAGGACTGTGACCTCCTTCCTTGAACACCTAGATATAATGGCTCCCTGGTTCTGGCGTACCGGGTCGCTAACCCTACCCTCATGGAAAAAGTTGGGAAAAGATATTCAATTTGCAGAAGAGGAGGGAGATATCGACCCAATGGTCCACCCCATCTGGGAGATGGTGAGGGCCTGTTTAAAAACAGAGGGTCCCCCTGAGACTCAGCCCGAGTTAGGGGAAGCACAGCGCGCCCTTGAGGAGGCCAGGTCTGAGAGCTCTAGAGATGGGTCGCGATGGTCCTCTGAATCTGACTCGCCCGAATCGGACGACGAGGGTGAGTGTACCGACCTAAAGGCTAAATACGAACAGGATAAGGGGAACAGAGGGAAAGAGCGTAACAACTCTTATGGGGCATTGCGCCACGACTTACAGGAAATGGGTGGTGATGGCCGCTCTCAGCAGGGGGGAGGAGGTGGAACCCACGGCCCCGCCCTGGGAGCCGCCTTTGAGGGAGGGAAGATGTGGAAGCCCATCCCATTGGGGGCCGCCTCCTCCCTTCCCTGGGCATGTGTCATTTCCGGAACGCTGTCCCTCCCAGGGCCGTTCCTTTCATGGTCGCCTGTGGGACATGGCGCGCCGCGGCCTGTCATTTGATGCCGCTCATTAA